>JAJKFI010039291.1:0-56135 GCA_029204185.1 Lerista edwardsae | reverse complement strand
GAGAGAGAGAGAGAGAGAGAGAGAGAGAGAGAGAGAGTCCATTTTAGTCTAACAGTATATACTGTTATTCATTATACACCTGGATAGCAGGTTTATTCAGAAGTAATTTCCCTGAATTCAAGGAGACTCACTCTCAAAGAAGTGTGCACATGATGGCCACTTGCGGGACGTGGAAGCTGCCCATCTGTTCTCTCCTACCTCTGGCCTGGTCCCTGCTCTTTCCTCTGCATACTTTTAGCCCCTCGCAACAGAGAAACCCCTCTCACAAAGAGGTGCACTGTTTCCTCCTATTGTCCAGGCTGGAACGCAGATATTGTAAGAACTTCCTCCGCAAAATAAATCAAGAAACACAGAAGTGTGTGAAAGTTATTTTTGAAATGCACGGCTAGGCAAATGTCAAACTTAAAATCTTTGATGTTTGATCAATAGCTGGGATTAACAGTTTCTATTTTTAAAACATTTCAACCTGCATCTCCCATGTGGCTCCCAGTGCTCATACCTGAATGTAACATAGCTCTAACGAAAGCAGTTATTAAATATGTTCACATAATTCCTCGCCTGCAAGAGGGAGGATCCCCCAGGAATCAGTCAATGTCTTTAGTGAGAAGAGAATATTATTAGCTTGTGCTGCCTCCCCTTACCTGATGAAGTGCCAGCCTCTGCTCCCCCCACTCTCTGGCGTAAAGTGAGAGTGGAACCCAGTGATGTCATCCGGGCGCGCCAGGAACCAGAATGCCCGGATGATTGGCAGCCCTCCGCCCCTATGGCGGAGGCCAGCCACGCCTCCCTGCGCCTCCCTGCGCCTGGAATCGCTCTGTTTCAGAGCAATTTGGACGCACAGGAGGGTGGGCGGGCCCAGGAACAGCTCGCCTGTCCTCGGGAGAGGCGGCGCGGCCCGGGCCCATCCACGGAACAAGCGGAACGCCATACCGGCCCGTTCTGCCTGGATGCCACTGCTGGTAGAACCCTAACCAACTTTCCAGCACTGGAGTAAGGGCAATGTAGCTCAGAGATAAGGGAACCAACATTCCCTTATCTTGAGTAGGTTTCTGTGACTACTACTCCACTGCAGAATGAGAATGCAATCCTAACCCGGAGTTAGGCTGGCACAGTTAGGCCAGGAAAGTTTGGCTGGCACCAGAGCCACCAAAAAGCATCTTTGGACCACTCTCGGAGTCAGGGAGGCCAGCACACAGACGTCGTCCAAACATGTTTTATGGGGGCCCTGGTGCCTATTTCTAATAATAGCCTCTATTCTAATAATATTACTATACTATACTATTATTATATATTATTATATATAATAATTATATAATATTAGTACTATTTCTAATAATAATACAGAAACCACAGTATGGGAACGGATTATTCTGGGGAAAGGAGTGTCTACTTGAGTAGACTTGAGGAAACTCAAGTCTACTCAGACATAATTCCCATTTCGTTCAATAGCACTTACTTCTAGCTAAGTGTGCTTAGGATTGGAAGTCTAACACATCTCTGAACAGTTAAAGTAGAACAGAAAGAGTGGAAGAGTGGGGATGATCTAAGATGATCCAAGCAAGGAAAACATATTGAAGGGTATGTGGATTGTCCTGAGCTACCTGGATAAACATCTCCTCAGGGGTGCCGACTTACGTTCAACATTGGGGGGGGGCCATAGCCATGCCCCTTGATGCACCCAATGTTATGACATCATGGCGTTGGGATGTGTGACCATGCGCTTCAAAGGCCTGCGTGTTCCCCCCCCTTGGGTAGTTTTGCCTGAGCAGCGGCAGCGGGGAAACTGCACGCTTCTCGGGCTCCCCTGCCCAGGCAGTCTTTCTACCCCCTGCCCTGAATTTGGGAATAGAGAAGCGGTTCCCCCGCGCAGATTTTCTTTATTATTTATGGTTGTTTTCAGAGCTGAAGAACACGAGCACTTGGCTCGACCCCCGTGCTTTGTCTCCTCCTAGAGTCTGTGTCACACACACACACGCACGCACACACACACACACACACACACAGAGTGCAACACAACATACACATCCCTACAACACCCTCCAGCCCCATGGCATCAGCCCAAAACCCAGCCACTGCCCAGCCCCTCCTCCATCGCCCTTATATTCCCCCCCGGCCAAGCCCCAGTTCTCCAGCCAAGCACCGCCCCTAGCAATGGAACTGCAGCGCACTGGGTCCCTGTTGGGAGGGAGGAGGAAGGGCCTGAGCAGGCAAGCACGAGACAGCAGCAGAAGGATGAACGGATTGCTCACTGGCATCTTGCCTGCACTGGACCCAGCTGGCCTTGAGCACTTCGCTCTGACTCAGAGGAAAGGAGGCGGCGGAGGGGGGTGTATTGCCTGCTACAATTGCAACAATAACCGGGACCAGTGCACCTGCGCCGCCTGGAAAGAGCCTCGAGCTGCCCTTCCCTCTGCTGGCATCACGCCGCGTCCTCTCAGCCAATCAACAAGGGCTCACACAGGCAGTTTTCCCGGGCGCTGCTTCCCCCCTGCACGGTCACGGTCGGCTCTGCTCTTTGCTGGGGGGGGGGCAGATATTGGGGTGGCACAGCCACACCTACAAAATATTGGGGGGGGTGCTGGCCAATGTGCCACACCCAAGTCAGCGCTACTTTCTCAGCTTAAAAGTGTCAGCTCATGTGGATAAAGCCAACTTGCTTTAACAATGCGTTATTTTGTTTCCCACACATGTGCACACATTTTTTTCCTGAATCTTCACACCTGGAAGAGCTGTTCAGCGAATGCTACCACAATAGTGAGGATCGAGCATTTGCTCTGCTGGTGAGGAGAAACCGGTACTGGAGCAAAACCACTTGCCTCCACTTGGCTAAAGAGGCAGATACCAAGTCTTTCTTTGCTCATGATGGGGTTCAGGTGAGTCAGAGTCAAGCCATGCTTTTGAAGGGACTGCAAATGCTTCCCTCAGCTTGAGAATAAGGGAGGAAGTAGTCTTCACTAGGCATATGGAGCCCAAGGTTAGAGTGGCCTACTAGTAACATTCTAAACGTTTAAGTAGGGTTACCAGATCCCAACTGGGACAGAGTGTCTACACTTTTAACCATTGTATAGAAGATGGAATTCAAGCAAGTGCAGCTCATCAGGAAAGGGTTTCAAAAGCTGCACCTGCCCAAATTCCCTCTTACCTTGAGGAGGCATGTTGGAATTCTGAAATAAGAGAGGACTGTTTTTATCTAAAATGCTCTGTGCTGCCCTTCAGACAACAGCTCTCAGGGCAACAGAGAAAATAGCATAGCGTATGTGCTATGGAAGTGTGTGCCCAGCCATGTCATTGTCTTAACTCTCAGGGTTAAAGCTCAACCGAGGGGGAACTCAAATAAATAATGCCATTTGGAGCCACTGGTCCTATGCTGGATAGGACTGGGCTCTAAATCAGATCGTCTTTGCTCATCTTATGCCAACTCTGCATTTCACTATATTCCAGGCTTTTCTGACAAAAATTTGGTGGGGAGATATGTCAACATCCACCCCCATCTGGAAGCTAATCTGTGGATTTTGGTGCCCTCTTCTGATCTATACTAACTTGATATCATTCAGGTATGTATGAACCATTGTGTTGCTTTCCATAAAGAGATTCATAAAAGAAATGAAAAAAAAATATTATAGGTATTAGAAACATTAAAGTGATGGTAGCAAATGTGTACCTGCCACATCCATAAAGCACTATAAAGTTAAAAGAAAGTCGCACATTTGAAATCGGGTTTGCTTCTTTATATGTACTGTATAGGGAACAAATAAACACAACAGAAGTCATAAAAGCCTTCAGGAAGACCTTGACAGAATGGAATACTGGGCTGAAATGAATAAGATGAAGTTCAACAGGGACAAATGCAAGGTTCTACACTCAGGCAATAATAACCAAAGAGGCAGGTATAGAATGGGAGAAACCTGGCTTGGCAGCACAACATGTGAGAGGGATCTTGGAGTTGCAGCAGATCACAAAATGAACACGAGTCAGCAGCAGGATGCAGCTACAAAAAAGACTTATTCAATTTTAGCTTGCAGTAGTAGAACTGTAGCTTCCAAGTTGCAAGGAATTGTGGTTCTGCTTTACTCCACACTGGTCAGACCTCACGTGGTGTACTGTGTTCAATTTTGGACACCTCACTTTAGGAAAGATGCAGTCAAACTGGAGCAGTTTCGGAAAAGAGCAATGAGATGGATTAGAGGACTGGAGAAGAAACCTTATGAGGAAAGGTTGAGGATGTGTTTAGCCTGGAGAAGAGAAGGCTGGGGGGGGGGGGATAAGGTAGCACTATTCAAATAGGGAAACAGGAACAAATTTGTTCTCAACTGCCTCTGAGAGTAGAACTAGATCAAATGGGTACGGACTGCAAGAAAGGAGATTCCGGTTGGATATCAGGAAGGAATTATAGATGGCAAGGGCAGTTTGCAATTAGAGCAAATTGCCCAGGGAGGTAGTGGATTCTCCCCCATTGGAGATCTTCAGAGGCTCAACAGGTACCTGCTGCAGATGCTCTAGGAGGATTTCTTGCCACAGGCAAACGATTGGACTACATGGCCTTGTGGGTCTTGTCCATGATTCTGAATCCCACTTCAACCGTGAAAATTACACCCAGGTAAAAACTGCTTCCTAATGTCTTTCAGCAAATCTGTGTTTGTTTTTTTTGTTTTTTTGCAGTGAGGAAACACAATCCACAAAGACGCCAGAATCATTCAAAGAGCTTGATAGCCTGGATGCAGAAAGATCATTGCTTTTTCCCAAGGAAGTGGATAGGTAAGACCACAAGTTAATTTAATTTGGAAGCGTTAAGACAGAGTAAAGAAAAAAGACATTTCTTGGGGGTTAACAGCTTGTTAGGAGAAACTCAGCTTCAAAGGGCAGCTGAGAGACCTTGTGTAATTAACTCATACATGGTACCCAGATCAATGCTGCTAATAATATAAGAGTTGAGAATGGAATGTTAACAGGAACAGTGGCTTTTTCAAAGGGTGGCTTACTCCAACTGGAATGGAAGCCCAGAGTTCTCTAGGCTAGTGGTCTCTGGAGATTGCTGCAGCAGAGAAAAACATCCCTGGTGCAAATGGCACTTTCTGTTCTGCTGGGAGTGCTTCCGAAGACTATAGCCCCCAGGGGTCTTTGCAGTTAATCGCCCCCTGGGCCTGCTGCCCTATCATGCCTTGCATGTGGAGTTCCCTGCAAAAGCGGCTGGTGGCGAGGACCCCTGGATGCTGCAGTCAGGGTCTTCGGAAGTGCCCCTGGTGAAATGGTAAGAAGGATCCGGGGAAGGATCAGGCAGACGCCGGATCTGGCCTGCCAGCTGGAGTTTGTCAATGCCTGTTTTAGGCTTAAGATAGGAAGCTACAAGCAGCACTCACAATTCTTTTCATAAGACAAGGTAAAGGCAGACCCACAGTCCAGACAAATTCAATCATCAAAATTGAGTCCCGCCATAACATCATCCCATTTGAACAGTCAGGGTTGAAAGAAAACTGTACTCCTATGAATATTTACTGGCATGAAATTCCACTTAGATCAGAGGGGTGGGCAGCCCAATCCTAACCTGCGCTAGAACAGGCAGGCCAACTGGCCTGCGCCATATCCAGTGCAGGTGGGGAGATGACTTGCAACTCGCCGTAAGGGGGTGTTTGTCTCCTTACCCCATGTTGCACAACAGCCACCCCTATTGGGCTACTCAGTTCAGCACCAGCAAAATTGCTGGCAGAAATCTGAGCAACCTGATTTAACACCAGGCTGACCGGGAACGGGGTTAGGATCTGGTCTAAGTTGCGAAGGTCAGTTCCACCACCCCTCCCAGGCCTGGTCCACCCATTGGCCTGCTCTCTCTTTGCCTTCTCCTGCCCCAAAATGCCCCTGTTCCACACTCCTGCTATCCTCTCCAAGCCCCATTGGGACAGCTACATCAGGGCTGGAAAATTGAATCGGATTTGGTCTTAGGCTGCACTAATCCTGTGCACTCTTTCCTGAGAGTAAGCCCTATTGTCTTCAGTGGGACTTATGTCTGAGTAAACAAACAGGATTGTGCTCTCAGTCAATCCATGCTGCTCCAATAAAACTGTAACATGACTTTACAACCTGCTGTTAAGTGAAATGCTAATGAAACTGTTTTGTTTTTTTGTTTTTGCAGAGGAGATGACAAATTGGAAACACGGATTGCTTCGGAAAATGTAGCATGTGCAACATTTGTGTTTACACAATGGAAAAAATTCTGGACTGCTCCTGTCACAGTATTTATGGGGAATGTTATCATGTACTTTGCCTTTCTCTTCCTGTTTGCCTATGTCATCTTGGTGAATTTTAAACCACCCCCACCTGAAGGGCCATCCATCCTTGAGATCATTCTTTACTTTTGGGTTTTCACATTGGTCTTGGAAGAAATCCGACAGGTCAGTAACTTTCAGTTTAAATAAGGATGTTATGAACAAAGAAGTGTCTTTATGCAAGGGCTAGAGAAATGAGCATCTCACCTGACACAATACTCCTGTGATCCACTCGTTACTTGCAGTGTTACGTTAATGCCAGGCCATGTAAATGCTTAACACCACCACTACAACTGTTATTCACTTACAGAGTTTCTTCACTGATGAAGATATGAATTTAATGAAAAAATTCAAATTGTATGTGGAAGATAACTGGAACAAGTGCGATATGGTTGCCATCTTCTTGTTCATAATCGGCGTCACCTGCAGGTTCGCAAGCTTCAAGAGCTGGTTTTTGTGTTCCTTTTACATGATGCCACAGGTAACAGGGAAGACCATTTCATAGGAAAGTGCTAGAAAAGCCGCTGAAATAACCTGGGATAGGAGACCTGCACTGTAATTGTGAACGTGAAAAAGGTCAACATTTCAGAATGATGTGTGGCTTTGAAAAACAGTCCCTGAGGAAAACGGTTGGTTCTTGACATAATGAAAGCACTGTCGTGCCCCTGAGGATGTTAACATTTAGTCAATGAACACTATAGAACAGAACAGATGTGATGACTATATTGAGTTTGAAAAAAAACAAAGCATGTGGTGCATGAGAAGGATACTGTTGTTCTTTGAGACACTAACCCATTGAAAGAGAATAGTTTTCTTGGTACTTATTCCAGTTCCTGCCCACTGTACAGTATCCTGATGGCTTGAGTGACTGACAGTACTATCTATGGGCCCAATCTTATCCAATTTTCTAGTTCCGATGCAGCTGCAGTGAAGCTCAAGGGTAAGGGAACAAATATTCCCTTACCTTGAGGAGGCCTCTGTGACTGCCCCTCCCCCATTGCAAGGTGCAGCGTATGCTCCATTGGCAAAGCTCTGTGCTGGAAAGTTAGATAGGATTTGGCCCTAAAACTCGTTAGTGAAAAATAAAGTATTTCTTAAACACCAACTTCCAGGCAGAATTATAATTATGTTGCTATGATATATAATATTATCATATCACACATTATATCTTATCAACCCATATAATGTTGATAAGATATATAATATTATTAAATAACATGGATAAAATATGGGTCAAGCTTAGAGCACAATCCTAAACTGGAATTAGGCTGTCATAAACTAAGCCAGCAAAGTTTGGCCAGCACAAGGACCACCATAAAGCATGATTGGACTACTCTCGAAGTCAGGGAAGATGGCGCACGTCTGTGTGCTGGCCACTCTGACTCAGAGAGTGGTCCAAACATACAGAAATGGGAGGAAATTAAGCCAAGGGAGGCGATTTCCTAAGCCCCTGTCTCTTTAAGCAGTGAGACCGGGCTCCCAAAGATTGAGATGTTCGTTTTTCCTGGCATGTATTCCCCGTTCCTGCTGAAGTCCGCAAAACCTCCAAGCCACCAATCCCCCCATGGGATCCCTGCTATAGCTTATCAAGTTTAACATCGATGAAAAGAATGCCAGCTGGACTTTGAAGTTGCAGAAAGAGAAATACATTTTACTTATGTGTAGGACATCAGTAAAATGGACACAAATGCAATACGCCTCCAAGGAGACCACAGAACTTGTGTAATTTGTACATCTGGGCTTCATCAGTTATACAGTTGAACGTGCAAATATGGAATTGGCAACAACAAATTAAAACATTGGCAACTTGCTATTGGCAATTTTGGTGATGTGAGACATCTGATTGGTGGTCCTTTTTTGCTGCTGCTCCCCCTCTCCTGCAGTGTGACCCCAACCAAGGGTCAGGGAAGGGGAAGGAGAAGTGATTGCAAAGGGTGGTCAAATACATTTAGCAGCAACAATGGCACCAATATTAAGACAAGATTACAATAGGGTTGGCACATTTAAACAGGAAGGAGGTATTTACACAAAAGCAGAAAGGAAACATTTAAACCAGGCACATTTAGCCACAAGTGCTTGACACATTTGATTGCTTGATACAACAGTTATCAATGTGGTAAGTACTCACACAAGAAGATGCAAACCACAAAAAAGATCACACAGAAGACACAATCTTCCCCTCACCACCTTACTCCTGATCTAATCATCTTGATGAGATAAGATTGACAATAGACACAGAAGACAAAGGCAGTTACAGTTTTTAGACCTTCTCTGCAACATTTCAACACTTCCCCCCTTTTCTCCTTCTGCTGAGAAAGCACTATTACCTTAACAGATATTTATCCAGTCAAAACCTTGTCCCTTTTAAAACTGCTCCATGCCTTTCCTAAACACAACATTTTGTTTCTTTTACAAAATTATTTTAATGCTCCAGCCCTTTTTGTTGCTGTTTTAAACTTTGGTGGGGATACCTCTTGGCTTTGCCCAAAAATACTTTCCAGGTGACTCCTGGGCAGATTAGAATCTAAATTGAATCAGGCAGGACTTGTTCTCGCCATGCAATGCCCTTTTGTCAGATATCCAAATTTGCATCACAAGACCCTGAGGGAAGGGAGACATTCGAATGTCCCTTGGCACCAATTCTTAGTGGTCTGCATTGTCTTGTGCTATCTCCCAAGGATCACCATTGTGATCTCCTTGCAGGATAGCAGCTCAGAACTCCCAGGATGAAATCCAAAATGGTGTTAGACCTGTACACTTTTAAGGGAAGGAGAGTGTGTTTTCAGCACTGCCCTCGCCTCGATAGGATCCATACCTATTCCCATCACATCCTGGTCTTACCCCTTCACAAGTCCTGCATTAGGTGTATCTGGTTACACCTCCATCTGACTATCATGAGCATAGCAATCACAAGTATTACCTATAGGCCAAAATAACCACAATGGGGTACAGAGCCACGTTAAGGAGGCTCTCAACAGTTAGGCTTTAGCCAAAAAGTGTTTTCCCACCAAGAGTTGCTGCTGGCTGCTTTTACTGTTGCCAGAAACTGTTTGCTGGTTACTGTGCTACCCTGCAAGGGTGATGTTCTTGCTTAAAGCTTTCAGCTTCAGAAGCTCATACAGTCCATTAAATCCAAAAATAGACACTTGACTTGTCCCACAACAATTCTTTATGGTGGCCCTTGTCTGGCCAAACTTTGCTGGCTTAGTTTATGCCAGCCTAACTCACTTTAGGATTGTGCCCTTAGAAAGGTCTAAGTTTAGGAATGCTATATCTTGTGCAAGCTAGAACAATAAAAGTGAAGAGAGCCTGTTGAGTTAGCTTGGGAAAGGCATGGACCCCACCCCTCCCCAAAAGGGAGCAAGGACCACTATTCCCCCATCACAGGATGGGGCCCTCTTGGTTTTGTTTGAAAGTTCTAAAAAAATAAATAAGGGGGGCCCAAGCAAGGAGATAGGTGAGCTAGGAACAGAGCAGGTTATGTGGGAGAGCCCTTATCCTGAGAACTGCAGAATCTGCAAAAGTTGACATGGAATTCTGCTGCACTTTTGGATATTCAGCACTATATGCACCTAGATCACACAAGCTACTACATGCAAATGAGGTTTTTAAGCCTCCCCCTCCAGAAATAGAAGACCTCCCCAGCTATGCAGGAAGCTTTTGCAGGCCCAGCACAACAAAACCATCTTGTTCCCAATACAGATTGCATTTGCTGAATCATAACTCAAGAACGGAATCATGAATTCCAAATTATCAAAAGCAAGGGTTCCCTGCCTTCAATGTCAGAGGTGTGAATTCTAAGATATATAAATTCAGTTGTGTATATTATCCACAGAGCAGATGTTCTGTCCTCATGGAGTAGTGTCAAACTAATTGTCATGACTGGTTTGTCTTCTTTATTTCCATGGTGCTTAATCATGGCTAACCTCCTTTGGATACAACCCCTTTTAGTACATACTATTCCATAAGTAAAACGATTACAATTGATCTGAAGGGAGTCAAATCAAATGTTCCCATTGTTTTCTTGCCACAGAATGTTTAATTCAACCTTCCAGGATGGCCGTACAATACTAGCTATTGATTTTATGGTGTTTACCCTCAGACTGATTCATATTTTTGCCATTCATAAGCAACTGGGCCCAAAGATTATTATTGTGGAAAGAATGGTAAGTACAATATTTTGTAGCAAGATATGGAAACAAATGATTACATTTGAAGCCTTTGGGGCAACTTTGGCTGTGTGTATACAGGCTGAGTATCCCTTATCTGGACTGCTTGGGACAGGAAGGTGTCCGGATTTTGGATCTATCTGGTTTTCAGAATAATTGCATGAATATAATGAGAAACGCTTCCTCGTGGCTCTTTTTACTGTTACACATACCAGTGTCTGCTGGCTTCTTGGACATTTTTCAAGTTACACAGAGCAGAAAGAGAACTTACAGCCTGTACCTGCACTGTATGTGGGAATGAGCACAAGATCTTCTAGTGTTTAGAAAGTTTAAAAAAATGTCTTGGACAAAAATGTCTGGATTTCAGAATAGTCTGGATTTCAAATGTCTGGATAAGGGGTATGCAGGAATGAAGAACCTGCTAAATTTCTCAACATGGAACAAGGCAAATACACATATTATTGATCCTAAGGGCTCAGTGTAATTAATAGTTTTGGTACAAACAGCGCTAGATGCCAGGTGCCACAGTGGCTAAAAATGTTGAGACAGATGTGCTGCTGGCTGCTGGGAAAGCACATCACAAGTGCTTGTACCTAACAAAAGGGCTGCATTGTCTTGTACTTGGCCATTCTGGACAAAAAAATTCCATTGAAGGATAAACTGCTCATCAGTTTCTGTCTTCCACACTAACCAAATTAGAGGTCCTGCCATGTATAACCACAGTTCTTGTGTGAGTTGGCTTATTCCTGGGTAGATTTAGCATGTCAGCAGTTGGTAGCCTGTGCACAGGTCTGCTAACATTACACACAAATGGCCTGACTCACATGGTAAGTGGTTATACATGACAGGGCACCACAGTGGGACAAGATGTGCTGTCATGAAGAGAGATCTGCTGTTCAGAATTTATAGGATTGGGCTATTAGAGCTACACAAATAGTGGCAGCAATAGGAGGTTCATTAGCAAACACTGCATGGAGTAAACCCCTGCTAACTGGGCAAGAGGCACTTTTTCCAAGTGGTGCTCCTCTTATATATAGCAGGGGGAGAGTAATTGTCCCTCTTCACTCCCCCCCCCTGTGCAGTGTCTTTCTAGTGGCTGTTGCTGGTGGTCTGCCTTTTTTTTTTAGATTGTGAGCCCTTTGGGACAGGGAGCCATTTAACTTTATTATTACTATTTGCCTGTAAACTGCTTTGTGAACTTTGTGTTGAAAAGCGGTATATAAGTACCTGTTGATTGATTGATTGATTGATTGATTGATTGATTGATTGATTGATTGATTGATTGGAGTTGAACTCAGACTAGAACATATATGAACTACAAGGAAGCCAGTCCTCCTTTGTGTGGCCCCTAAATTCCTAAAAGGTTTCTGATGTTGTTTCTTGTGGTTACACATTGGTCAATGAAAGGCATGCTGCATATTCTCAAAGGAATATTCTGTATTACTTTTTCACTTGTTCCAGAGCTCATTCAGGCATGAGCCTTGACCATATCTAAACCTCAAAATGTTTTGACCACATGTTGGAAGGCTACAGAATTATGAAGATTTTAATGTCCAATTCTTCTTCAAAGCACATTCCTTCTGCGAAGCACTTCTTGGATCTCTTTGCACATCCATGACCAGTTAACCAGCCCCCTCACTACTATTATGTAGTAGCTCTGTTCAGTCCTTTCTACTGGTATAGCAAATGAAAGGGTAGCCCAGTGCAGAGGGCAAAATGATGTCCTGGAAATGATGTCACAGCAGGAAGCGACATCACAGTTGTACTTTCATTTTCTTGGGTTTTTTGCCATAGCTTTTGATAGAATGAAGTTATTACACTCCAATTTGTTTCACTGCATACTGCATGAAATTCTACATTGAATGATGTATAACATGACAATATTATTCCTAAAAATCGCTATTTTAACAAATCACAATTTTAACATGACTGTTGTATTTTCATTTTCTGGGTTTTGTTTTTTGGCCATAATGTTTACATTAAATTCCACATCAAATGGTATATAACATGATGGTATTATTCAGACACACCAAGACTTTCACAATTTTGGCCACTAGTGTCAGGCTCAGCTTGTTGCCCTCCTAAAGCTTGTTGCCCAGTGCAATTGCACCCCTCTCCACTTCTGTAGGTACACCCCTGGTCCTTTCACTATTATCCGGTACCTCTTATTAGCAGCCCCCAAGAAAATGATTGTTATGCCTTTGTTCTGCCCAGTATCTACCACAAACATGAAAATGACCTAATAACATGAATTGGATTTAAAAAGGAGCATCACTCATGCTGGAGCTGGCATGGGGCCAGTTCTATGCCACTTCCTACCATCTGGTGACCATTTCACTCCAGCTTTATGGCAAGCCTGTGAGCCCAAAACTGTCCTGCCAGCAGGCCTGGGTCCCAGTGGCCTTTGACAAGAATGTGCAAAGAAGCCAATCTCAGACACAAATCCTCTTACTAAATCCTGCCTGTCTAATCTCTATGTCGGTTTCAGTCAACAGCTTGTTGTTGTTGTTGTTGTTGTTGTTTTGCAGATGAAGGATGTTTTCTTCTTTCTCTTTTTCTTGAGCGTGTGGCTCATTGCCTACGGTGTAACCACACAAGCTTTGCTCCATCCTGCTGACAGTCGGGCTGAATGGATTTTTAGAAGGGTGCTGTATCGTCCCTACCTTCAGATCTTTGGGCAGATCCCGCTGGATGAAATCGATTGTGAGTTTTCTTAAATACCCTTTTGTGTCACCCTTTAGTGCTTGAGACAGCAAGAGAAGGCAATGGGCAGCCCAATGCTACTGAACTCCCCTGGCGCTGAGGCTGCAGCACCAACTGGGTAAACGCTGCGCTCTGTGGGGGAGTTTTGGATCCCAGAGTCCTCCTTGAGCTAAAGGAACGTTTGTTCCCTTGTTGCAGGATCAGTGGCATACCTGGGGGTCACATGCACCTGGGCGGCAGTGTGGAAGGAGCAACATTCTGAGCACACGCACCCCACTTGCTTGCCCACCCCATTTCTAAACGCGAGCAAAGCCAACAGCCGGCTTCACTCACATTTAAAGGGCAAGTGGAGTCACTCCAGCTGCCCTCCTGCCTCCCCCCCCCCTGAACAAAGCTGGCATCTGGCTTCACTCACATTTAATGGGTGGGCGGGCAAGCAGAAGCAGTCGCCCGCTCACCTGCCCTTTAAATGTGAGTGAAGCCAGTTGCCGGCTTTGCTCACGGGGAGGGGTGGGCGATGGCTGGAGAAGTTCCGCTCGCCTGCTCACCCTTGAAATGCAAGTGAAGCTTTGCTTGCATTTAAAAATAGGGCAGGCAAGTGGAGCCTCTCCAGCCACCCGCCTGCCCCTTAAATGTTTTTTAAAAAGCATTTTTTTTTTATGGGTGGAGCACAGGGAGGGGCCGGTGGAGCATGGTCGAGAAGAAGTAATTGTGGTGATGGCCCCACAATCACTTTTGGATGAGGGGGCGGCAGTTTGGACGTGACCCACGAAGCAGGTCCTTTGGGTCCCTCCCTGCCCAAGGCAAGCCTCTGCTGCCCCAGTGGTTCTACTGGGATCTGCACCAGCTATTTCTCTGTGGGTCTGCGTGGACTCAGGTCGAGGGATCGAGGCTGGGAAGAGGGCTAGAAATTGGCAGAGCTGCTGCTGCCAAGACCACCCCCTTCCTGGCCTTGACCTTCCGGCGCACAGCATGCCAATTGCTGCCTCTCTTACCCAATAATGTACCTGCCCCCTGCTCCTCCCATGCACTAGCTCAGCACCCCCTTCCCTTCCCCATTTTCTCTTCCTCTTTGGGCCCCTCTTCCTTTTCTAATCCAGAAAGTGGAAGGAAAAAGAGGAGGAGAGGAGGTGAGTTGGAGGCCCCTCAGAGATGGGTGCCTCCCTTTCCAGTCTGCTGCCTCAGGCAAGTGCTTCAGTTGGGTGGGCTGGCACTGGGTGTATCCGGGGTGAAATGTTGCACCCAGCGGCGTCATGCAGCTGGAACGCTGGGCGGGAGGAACGGGTGAGTGGCAGCCCGCCTGTTGCGTACCGCTCCGGTTCGCCGTCTTCCCCGCCCCCGCGGGGGCGGGGAAGACGGCGAACCGGAATGGAACGCAACGGGTGGGCTGCCGCTCACCCGTTCCTCCTGCCCAGCGTTCCAGCTGCATGACGCCGCTGGGTGCACCCCACTCTCCAGCACAGTGGTTTTGACCTGGATCAGGCCTCCTCTGGCTCTAACCCTAACAACAACAAGAGGAAGAAAATGTGTTTTGCATCATATCTGGCTTAGCCTGCGTCTTGTTCTTAGAGTAGTTTCAGCAAACTGCTTTTTTTTTTCCCACTTCACGACAGCATCTCGCATGAATTTGGAAAATTGCACGACCAACCCACTGGAGAACCTGCTGGAGGATGCCGTGTTGTGCCCCAATGTCTATGCCAATTGGCTTGTCATACTTCTCTTGGTCATTTTCCTCCTGGTTACAAATGTGCTGCTTATGAACCTCCTGATTGCCATGTTCAGGCAAGTAATCCTTTGGCTATTATAAAAGGAGAAAAAGCACAAAAATATAACGGGAGTTCTATATAACCATAACAAATAAACAGTAACAACATAGGTGTGGACACTTACTGGTGGTTATCCATTTAGCAGTTCCGTGAAATGCAGAAAAATTCAAGAACACCTAAACCCCATTTGAAATATGTAGGTGTGACGTCCCAATCCGATCCAAGGTCTGTGCCAGTGGAATGCTCCTTCCGCCAACGCAGGCTGCTGCAGAAAGCGCTGTAAAGTGCTTTGCAGCTGTTCAGGGAGCCGGTGCGCCCGTGGGAAGGCCAGAGCATTCCCATGCCCACCGGCAGAATGATGGAGGCCTGTCAGAGTGTGCAAGCCCAGTTCAGGGGGCAGGGGGAGGGTGGGGAGGGGGTTAAACAAGGTAGGGAATGGGGAGGAGATGGTGCAGGGGTAGGCAGGTTGGGCCTGGGAGGGGAATGGGATCACCCCAAATCCTGATCAGCCTGCACGGATCAATTCCTACTTTAGTTAGCTATATCGTGCTAGGTCCGAGTTTTGACCCATAGTAGTTGCTGGGGCTTACGCTGGGGCCAGGAGACAAATGGTATTTAAAGTTGGCAGAGGCCATATTCTTAAGAGGAAACCACATGTTGTGTGTGTGTGTGTGTGTGTGTGAGAGAGAGAGAGAGAGAGGGGGGGGACTATACTCTGTTGTAATTTCCTGGTCTCTCTAAGTTATTTTTTGTATTAAGTGATTGACTGGACTTCTCCATTGGCCAGGCTAGCTTTTATCAATCATACTTACTGCCTTAGATACTTTCAAACATTCAGTTAAAGTTTCTTCCGTGACCTGAGCCAGGCTGACCCAGCATGGATCAGGGGAGGGACAGAGGGAGGGAGGGATGTATAAAAGGACAGGTGAAGTAATCCCAGCAAGTCAACCCATTCAAGTGAGAGGCTCGTTCAGGTCAGCCAATTGTTGCAACAGCACTTGCTTGACTTGGAAGCATTGATGCCAGAGGGAGTCGCTGAGTAATAGCTTGATCTCCTGGGAAACTTGGTGCTTGTAGGAGTCTTTCCCTTAACTGCCCTGTACCAGGTAGTACTGGGGACATGGAGGAAGAAAGTGAAAGCATCTTTAAAGCTGAGTGGCACCCCACCAAAGGTGAAGCCAATTCAGGCTCAAGTGATTTGTTGGTATTTTCAGAGTAGTGCTTCCCAATTAGCAAATGGCTGTGGCTTAGTCAAATACAAACACTTCTAGAATCAAATACGCACATCTTAAAGGCCCGTTAAACAAGGGGCTGAGAGTGCATAAAGAGATGAAGAACAAAACGCATGTATCAGGAGACGTCTTCCAGGTGGTTCTGACCAAGGCTGGCCCCTCTTTGAGGTAAGGCGCGATGGGCTGTCTTGGGCAGTGGTGTACCTAGAGAGGGATCACAGCATTAAGTTTTGCAAGCAGCCGCTCCGCCTCCTCCTCTTCAGATCCATTTTCAGCCAAAGCAGCCTCTGTTTTGCTCCAGCCCACTGATGGTGAACCTTTTGGGTTTGCTGTGGCAAAAATGCCTAATTTGACTCGGCTGGTGTGTGTCACTCCCCACCCCAACAAAAAAGAAACTATTATTTATATAGTCATTTATTTAAAAAATACAATCCAATTATGTGTGCATTATATAAAGAAATGTCAAATTTATTACAAATCGCTACAAAAAAATCAGATTACAAAAAATCCTCAGTTGTTGTTGGGTGTTGTGAAATGCTGGTGTGTCACCCAAAACGCCGTGATGTGTCACCTGTGACATGAGTGTCATAGGTTCGCCATCACTGCTGTAGCTGCTGGGAATGGCTCAGAAGAGGAGGGGGAGTGGCTGCTTGCAAAACATAGTGCCGTGACCCCCCTCTAGGTACGCCTCTGGTGGGTGCAGGTAGTATTCTGTGCCCATCAGCACTCTCCAAGGCCATGTCGCCCAGTCCCCCTTTGTGCCTCCACCTCTTCACATTTCTGCTCTATGTCCTGAAATAGAGTGGCGGAGCAAAGCCAAAAGTAGGAGTTCCTGCCACCACCCCATTTTGGTTCCTCCCAGATTCCCTGTTCTGGCCAGCAGAACCAGGAGAAGGAAACAGATAAGCTGAGAAAGCTGCTGGGGTGAGGGCTGATTCTAGTGCCAGGGCAGTAGCGGCAGGGCCCAATACGGGGCATTTCCGTGGGACCCCCATCCTCCCTGACATAGTTGGTGGTGACATGATGACATCACTACCAACTGCTTCCAGGAGGCCCATTTTGGGCAGTTCAGAGGCAGGGGCAGATGGGAGGGCCCAGGGTGAAGCTGCTCTGCTTGCCCCACTGACCTACAGTTCATAGAGATCCCGGCTGCAGCAAAGGGTGATACACTCACTGTGCTGGTGCAAGGGCCCCCAAAGTGAGGGGCCCATTGTGACAACTCTGGCCACATTGGTTTAAGGCCAGCCCTGTCCAGTGCCACTGCTGAAGGTCACAGAAGCACTGGGGAAGGAGAGGTGCTGGCAATGGTGGTGATTTTGCTTCCAGATTATCAAGCACATTTCTGTCATTGCCACTGCTGTCTCCTCTACATTAGGGTACAGGAGGTATGCAGGCAAAGGGAAGTGCAGTGATAATAGGAGGTGGCAGAATTTTTCAGGCTCTGGTTTTGTCTATCTGAACAAGCAGGCAAACGTAAGATGGATTCATCTTCCAACCTGTACTTCAGCACATGCCTGCACATGATAGTGCCATGAACGTCTTGCTGCATTTGGCCATAACAACAAGGATGTTATTATTGGCTCAGAGGTGGATCTGTTCTTCTCAACAAGTCAAAACCAAGTGGCATGTGACAAGCAGACTATAGTTTCAGCCATAAGCAATTTTTTTCAGTGTCAGAAAAAGCTAGTTGCATTTTGGTGTCAGCTTAAAATGTCAGTGCTCCTTTACTGGAATGTTTAAAAAATCAAGGACCTTTTTTTTTTTTTTTTTTGAAAGCTGAATTTTAACAGAGAATAGTTGAACTCACTTTTTCTTCCCTTTTAAGTTACACTTTTCAGGTTGTGCAGGGAAATGCAGACATCTTCTGGAAATTTCAGCGTTACAACCTGATCGTTGAATATCACGGTCGGCCTGCCTTTGCCCCTCCCTTCATCATTATTGACCACATTAAACTGTTTCTGAGACGAATCTTTAGGAAGACAGAGCATAAAAAAGAGCACTTGGGTAAGTTGTAAGCAAAGAGGAAATGACAGGGGGCTGTTTGGCACCAGCTGAGGGCTTGTTCATCAGATGTGTGTGTATCTCAGTAGCCCTGTTCGGGAATTCCGCCTGAACCCAGGTCGAGGGGTTGTGGGAGAGCATCAGCTAACCAAGCCTTGCCACACTAGTGGACTCTGTGGCCACACCCATTGCTTGCTCCAAATGCAGTCTTTTTGTGCAGTGAGAGTTTCACTCCACATTCTAGAATGCTGGCTGGCAGGTGCTTGGCTTTCTAGCCTGTTCCTGTTCCACACCACCAGCACCAACACCACCTGGGTTCAGACTCAATGCCTGAACAGGGCTAGTGACTCGCCATTGAATGTCTGAACAGTCTCCCTTGAACACCATTGTGATGTGAGCTGATATGGAAGTTCTCTTTTTCTGGTATTTGATCTGCGATGGCTTGTTCACACATGCATGTTGCTACTTTCTGCTGCAGTGACTGAGTGATGAACATTCATGTGTGAGCCAACCCTGATTTGGGATAGCCCCAACTCCTTATTTCTGCTCTTGCTTGCTTTAATCCAGCACATCTTCAAAGCCACATTCGGAGTATCTGTACACCTTTGGACAGATTTATTGCCCAATGTCCCCCATTCCATCCACCTAATTAATGGTTGGTGCTGTAAAATCGCCAAACATATGAAGGGAGTTGTATGTGTGAGGGAACTCCATGAGTTCTAATGTGGGCACACATACTTCTGATGCGTTGAGGTCTTCAGATCATGGCCTCAAATTGAAAACTATATTGATGAATACTACCATGATGATTATTCATTGCACATCTAAACTAAATTATAATCTTCATTTTTTAAGCCACTGTCCCCCCCCCCCATGTTTCATATTGTACTTTTTTAAATTCTTTTTCTGAAGAGAAAGATCTACCAGAAGGCCTAGATCAACAAATCATAACCTGGGAAATGTTACAAAAAGAAAACTACCTGGCCAATCTGGAAACAAAGAAAAAAGAAAGCAATGAAGAGAGGCTAAAGAAAATGTCAGAGAAGTAATTGCCAATTGTTCAAGATGTCTAAACCTGTATCTTGGTGCTAATTGAAAAAAAGAGAGAAGATAAGCGGATCTCTTCTCTAAGTTAAAAGAATAAGTAAATCAGTCAAATGTATATGTGACACAATGCTCTGAAAGCCACATTTTGTACGAGAGCAGTAGGGACATGGCATTGATACAAGCCCTTTTTTGTACATATCTCATGGCCCTGTAGAAAGATGTGGGATCAACTCCTAAAAGCTACTCCATGATCCCCATGGGAGTACTGGTGAATTTGCATGGAAGCATAAACTGGAACCTCCTTGTAGGGCCTACATGTGACCAACACAGTTTGCATGATTACCACCAGGGCTGGCTTTAAGCCAAGTCGTCACATTGGGCCCCACACTTTGGGGGACCCCACACCAGTGCAGCAAGCATATCACCGGCTGCTGAAGCCAGGACCTCTATGAACTGTAAGTCAGTGGAATGAGCAGAGCAGCTTTACCTTGGGCCCTCCCACCTGCCCCTGCCCCCAAACTGCCCAAAATGGGTCTCCTGGAAGCAGTTGGTGACATCATGTCACCACCAACTATTTCCAGGTGCCACATGCAGCACCACAAATGTTATTCTTGGTGAGTGGGGGCCCCGTGGGGAGGGTGGGGGCCCCATGGGAATGCCCCACATTGAGCCCCACTGCTCCTACAGCCAGTCCTGATTACTGCATTTTCAAAAGTGAGGAATCATGATCACAGGTAGCAAAACATCCCAAGGACCAAAGTGCCAGATGACAGCCTGGTTTGAGGAGGGAGGGAGGGATTCTACTTGCCCATTCAAATTATGTGATTTAACCAGCAAAGTAACAATGATTTTGGTCTCAACTTTCACTGAATCCAATCTCTAGTAGAACTAGCTGTCACTGTCCAAAACATGAATGCATGTTTTGGACCCATGAATGCACTGGGACAAGGTCTACAGAAGCTGCTTTAGGGCCAAAGGTTCTTGGTTCATTATACATTTGTCTTTTTTCTGAAACAGAGTGAACAATATTTCAAAATACTTTAGTGGTCTGAAGGAACAAGAAAAACGACTTAGATCCTTGGAATCACAAGTAAGGATGCTGGTACTAGAAATGCGTAGGATATGCTTACAGGAAATGTTGGTATAAAGATAGATTGCTTAAAGACATCTTTTGTGAGGTGGATAGGATTGGATGCCTCACCTTATTCCTCTTGGGCAATATAGAATTGAAGCCTTGATAACCTAAGACAGGCGTCTCCTGGTATCCGCGGGGGATAGGTTCCTGCTGCTTTCACGGATACAGGATAGCAGCAAACTCTCAACGTGGAAATTAAACAGAGTATAGTCCCCCCCCCTCTCTCACACACACACACAGAGGGTGCAATCCTAAGCAGTGCTGGAATGGCGAGGCTGACAGGCCAGCGCTATATCCAGCACTGCTTAGGAGAGGCTAGAGCCTCCCCGCCGCAAGAGAGCGTTTGCTCCCTTACCGTAGGGGAGGCTCCAGCCTCCCCTATGGGCTCCTCGGATCTGCGCCTGCTAAACAGCAGGTGCAGATCCGAGGAGACTGCGCAGCCTGAAGACATATGGCCAAATCCTGGACCCGCCCATGTCCCACTCACCTCCTGCACTCCTCCCAGCGCCAGTCTCACTGCCTTAGTACCGACACAGGGGTGCCAATCGGTGCCCCTGCATCAGTGCTAAGCACGCAGTGTCAGCACAACCCTGTTGCACCGACGCTGCGCGGTCCATAGGATTGCGCTCTCTCTCTCTCTCTCTCTCTCTCTCTCTCTCTCTCTCTCTCTCTCTCACACACACACACACACACACACACACACACACACACACACACACACCATTGTTGTCACGGCTCATTTCTCTTTCTTTGCCAAGGCTTTGCAAAACACAGCTTTGTTCCTTTGCTGCAGAATGCTGTGAGAACAAAACCAGACACCAAGAACACTAGACTTACTGCTGCTAGACTAATGTTACAGCAGGCGGCAGTGAACACGAATAGGAATTGGACAGCAGAGGGAGCCGACAAAGAACACTAGACTCAACTTCTTGTTTGTTCTCTAGTTAGTTAGCTTAGAGGGCTTCCTCAGGTCTCAGAATGCCTTAGAAGAACATACAAATGTCATTTCCGGTGTTCTCCAAAAACCAGAAGTAACATTTTTTTTGCCTCAGATGGGAATTCTGAGGCCCACAGAGGCTGCGTGTCATCATGTGTGGTCTCTGCGCACCTCAGAAAACCCTCCAGAACCAACTGGAGCACAGCTCTGGTCAGCTCTGGTTTCAATACCTGTGGATTTTGGTATCCTTGGGGTTTCTGGGAATGGAACCCCCACAGATTAAGACAGCCAACCTGTACCTCTTTATCCCTTGGGGACACAATTTTTTTGGCCTTGACAGGTAATGGAGAGATTACAGATTGTGATATTTTTGGTCATGTCATACAAACAACAGTTCTGCATTCTTTCCTCCATTCTTCAGTTCCTCTTCTGGGAATTGTGGCTCTGTCTTATTTTCTCACTTTATTCTACACTTTGGTAAGGTTTTTTTTTCCACTTTCACTGAAAAGTGAAACTTTGCACTTCACTCCTACTGAAATGTAAGCATAGGCACATCACATAGCCTCCAAAATCTCTTCTTAAATTCATGTGGATTTTGTTCTTTGAGCTACTGCACTGATATGGCTGCTTAATGACTGGAAGAAGTGTTTTAGTAATGACAGGACTGCCAAAAAGATATATGAAGAAAACATCATTATGAAGCTTAGTAGCTGGGGCTTTAAAAAAAAACAAAAACATACAGCCTGTTTGTCAGCAAATAGAATGGGGGTAACCCTTGTGGTCCACCACTGAAGTGCCACAGAAGAACCAGTACATTATGCTTGTGTTCCATGCACATGGGGATTCACTGATCGGTATGCTGCCAATTCCAATATGTTATTTCTCTGGAAAATGGATCGCTGTTGAAGCAATTTGCACAATTCCTTTGTAGATAAACTACTGCACAGTTATGCTTTCTTCAGTGGCAGATAACGTAACCAAAAACAGTTTCCTTTGCAACACACCAGTTCTGAGCTACACAGGTGAGTAAAAATTGTAGGTAGCCTTGTTGGTTTCAAAGCAATATTCTGGTAATACTTTTATTAGGAAAACCCCCAAAGACTGTGGATACACTAGTCCTAGTGCCAGAACACAGCATTCACATTTAATCACATCTGATTTGTTCATTGGTGGTTTTCCAATTGGAAATGCATTGAAACATTCTGGAAGTGGAGTTGTTGACCTGTAGGACAGCTCAGGGTGCAATCTTAACCTGGAGTAAGGAGTGTTGCCTTCCAGGTGCATTGGATAATGTCAGTGTGGATGGTTGTCTTTTACATTGAAGGAAATGGGAAGCCCTGGTTCATGCATTAGTTCTGTGTGCCTAATGGAATCCTCGCAAACAGCCAGTGCATCATTGTATACAGCTGGACCTTTCCAAATGTGGAATTGCTGAGATTTCCATAAATGAAAGCAGTTCAGGGACTTGGATGCACACAGGATAGTTCCGCATGAGCAAGAGCTCCCTATTCACTTCCTTTGACACAGTTCTGTGCGCACCAGGGTTCCCACATGTGTGTGGACCTAATAGATTGGAGATAAGTAACAGTAACTATTCTTATGGCACAAGATTTGTGGCCTGCTTCCTCAAACGCAAATATGTTGTCTTGTTCTTCACATTCAGAAAGATGTCTGATCTGTATTTGGGCGAGTTTCTTCATGAGACTGATGGATTTCCACTTCAAATGACTCAGGACTCAGTCCTATCTGATTTTCCAGCACTGATGCAAGCATGCCAATGGGGCATGTGCTGCATCCTATGGTGGGGGAGAACTCAATGCTTCCCTGTCTTAAGACAACTAACTTTGATTAATGCAGTGGTTCCCAAAGTGGTTCTTTGCATTGGGACGCACCTAAAAAAAAAAGTTTCACTTTACCAGCTGCTCAAGCCTCTGTGGCTACAATGGTGCTTGGGCTGCAGTGCTTTCCCCCATGTACTAGGTTGTTTAACCCTTGATTCATATAGCCTAATCTACACTGTCAGTTTCAAGAACCACCCAAAATTGCGTTGTTACCTACTGGTGGGCCACAGAGCCATAGTTTGGGAACCCCTGGATTATCACTGGATACCACTGAAACGTCTCTACTAATGTTTGCATAAACTGAAGATCTTAACCAGGGACTCTTGTGCCATCTATATTTCCTTCAATAGGTCTCATAAATTCTGGCGCTCATCAAATGCCTGCACTGGAAAGGAGTGAAGATGGAGAGTTTATCTATCCCCGTGATGATGACATGATGTACATTGATAACTAGTTTTCACTCTTGTGGATCAGTTTGCTCACCTATGGGGTGACTTTTTGACATACATGACTTCAGTTCCTTAATACTGTAGATGTCTTCTGCTCTATCCCACACAACAGTCATATTATGCCTGCCGTTAGCATCGCATCCAGTGTATGAGTCTTAAGTGTTTATTTCCATGGCTTCCAACAATGCCATCTACTGCTCAGCTGCTGCTTCAGGGGCAATTTTCAGGATAAAAATGGCATTTGGAGAATCAACGCCCGCTTCTCTCAGAGTTCAGATGAGCATTGTGCCCCCCACTGGCTGCCCAAAGAAAACGCTTCCAGTGTAAAGCTTATTTTTATGTTCTTGTATAGTTTGGCCCAGACCTTTGCTATGCAAGTAAATCTTGTATGGATGTGATACTTCTGCAAATCCACTCATGGTACCAGATGATTTCAAACTTTATCAGCAGTGGCAGCTCAAATACAGACAAATACTGTCTTCATGTATATTCCCAAAAATGGTTCATGTTTAGCCCCTGTGTTCATATGATTCAAAGATGATTTTATCTTTCCCCAAAATGGTTCATGTTTCCCCCTATGTTCAGATTTTTCCCCCCGTTGTCTATACGTTTTATTCTTTTCAAATTTGGATTCACCTTGTACCTGCCAACATTCGTCATTTCCCCATGGTTTATCACACACACAGACCAGTCATAAAATGGCAATTTCCTTCTCTTCTTTTCCATCCCAAATGAATTATGTTCAGTGCCAGAAGCACTCTGTGCTCATATTGAAGTAATATTTGCCTCATTTATGTGCAAACTCAAATACTGAATCTGGGACCTTATTATTTTTTAAATAACAATATATCCACAATGATTCGAGGAAAAAATTGGGAGGGATTTGGGATTGGGATTTGTTGTTCTCATCCTACAACTGATCTACACTTTACTGGGATTGTGAGTAGGGCAGAGGCAGCTTAACTGCAGCAAGCAAATTGGATTTCAGTGCTTGCTAACAGATATTAATGTTAATACTCAGCACTGCTTATGTGTGTGAAGTACCTGGAAAATTATTACATCATGTAGCAATATGCAAATAAACTGGTATGCTATATCAACAACTTCGTTATATAGACTTTTGAAAAAAATACTGATCTGCTTGTGAACTACCTGAGCTGCCAGAAAGAAGCTTGTTATGAAAGAACTAAGCAAATGAAACGAACACAGCTCAGAGAAAATCTTTCAAGCAAGCGGCCTGCACGCTCCTGCTACCTGGCTAGAGTTCAGGTGTGAGTCAATATAGTGTATAGCTGGTATCTAAAATATCCTATGACTAATTGCACAAGGCCAAAGCAAGACTATCAAACAATAATTTGAGAACTGTTTTCATCCTTACTGGACATTTGGAGTTCCTATGTGCCTGGAGAAAGCAGCCTGGACAAGATATAGGTGCTAAAAGGGTAAAGGAAAGTTCAACTTACAGCTTCCCCTACAATCACTTAAATTCAGAAAAACGTTTTCAGCTGCTGTAATGAACACAGAAAGGGAGGGAAATGCACCTGTCAAATGTTGATTTTTTTACTAGTTAATATACACAAGATTTGGAAACACAGACCCAGCAGCAATTCAACATTTTATTGACACCAAAGAATATGACAAGAATCTTATGGTAGTTTTAAAAAGCCCATTTTAAGTCCTTTAATATCCAAACAAATCCAATTAGGCCAAGATGAAATCACTAACCCTTAGGGAGCAGTGCACGGAAATGCAGATGAAGAGACCACTGTTACAAAGGAAGAGGGAGACTATTCAGGGCAGAGACCCTTCTCATTTTTCCTAGTCCTGGATTTGTAAGTGATATGTATTTTAGCTTAAAAGCCATTCCATACTGTCTCCCCTATTCCTGACTCTAAGTCATGGTAGGGGATTTTTTAAAAAACATATAGATGCAAATGTGCCAACACACATTCAAAACAAAGTACTATCCAGACTGTCTCAATCATTTTTAATGCCTGTACAGCCTATCTGCCTTTATAATACACACAGGTTACTTAGGGTCCAATCCTATGGCCTGGCTAAAAGTGTTGTGTACATGCTGTAAAGTATGTTTGCAACACTACGGAACAAGGGAGTGCTGGCTCTGCACTGGCACTAGTTAGCACCCGACCTTAGCGCAGAGAAGGGTTGCCAACACTCCAGAATGGCTGGCAAGTGGAATTGGGGCGGGGGGGGGGAGGTAGGGGGCAGAACTGGATGGGGAGATGGGAGGATCAAGTCTGCACGGTGGGGTGGGGACTTCCACTGTTGGGTCCTATGCCCTGCCTCAGGAATCCCATTGCAGAGCCTGAGTCCCCTTCCCCCAAGGAGCCCCAGCTGCTGCGGATAATGTAGGATGCAGTGCTGGTCCATAGAAGAACCACTGCTCCTATGGGAGCTGGGCAGCTGAGGATTGGGCAGTTACTGTGCATGTATTTTCATTTGCAATGTTTGAAGGTATCAGTTAAACTTTTTGTTTCATATGGTATCAATCATGCGTATGAACACTGATACATTTTACACCTTGTCTATGTGACATACATCAGTGATGGGATATAGGCAGTGGTGGAATCTGAATGAACACGTTGACTGGCATGTGTCGGGACCGTTCAAAGCGGCCCGGCTCTGCCCCACAGCCGGTCCCTTCGGTTCCACGGTGGACGCGCCCAGAGACATCATCCGGGTGCGCCAGGAACCAGAACGCCCGGATGATTGGCAGCCCTCCGCCCCTATGGCGGAGGCCAGCCACGCCTCCCTGCGCCTCGAATTGCTCAATTTCAGAGCGATTCGGACGCGTGGCAGGGAGGGCGGGCCCAGGAGCAGCTTGCCCGTCCTCGGGAGAGGTGGCGCGGCCCGGGCCCGTCCGCGGAACTAGCGGAACAGTGTACCGGGCCGTTCCGCCAGGATGACACCGCTGGACACCCCCCCCCACCGCTGGCTCAGGCACCCCACGCCCCCCCATCGAGCAGGCACCCCCTCTGAGGCCAGGAGCACCTTGCAGCACCGTGTCCATCACGGAGCTGGCGACCAATGGCGACGGGTGGTTGGAGCTAGCCCTGATAAGGTTCCAGAACGGTGTTCCGGAGCATTCCGCCTCTATGACATCACTGGATATAGGTCAAAAGCTTTTGCATGAATAGTTGAGACCAAGTCGCTTAACACTAACCCCTAGAACACAAAATCTGAACTGGGAATACAGTCATACGGCTTTATCATTCTGCAACTGAAAAAAAAAATGTAGTTAAAATGGACCTTCCTGCATGCACCAGACTTTATGCTGTTGAGTATTTGGAGGCATTTCTATTCCATCTCTATTCCAGCGCTTCTTCTAGCTAAGATTCCGTAACACAGATGGATGTCCTGGTGAGGCTAAGTGGATTGTGATGGCTATTTTGAGTCACAGCTCCATGAACGTTAAACAAAACAAGCACTTTGCCCAACTCATGCAAACCGGGCAAACAATGGAGAAAATATTTTATGGAAACTTATGTGGGAAAATAAGCATCATTTTCTCAAATTTTTAGGATTCTTCTTCCTCTTCCTCATGGCTGCTTTTCGGTCGGAAATGTTTCCTATTCCTTTTCTTGCTACCATGGAACCCTACGGTCACCACCACGGTGTCGTCATGTGCCTCCGCAGAATCTGCATCAGGCCCTCTCTGAACACCGAGCTCCTCCAAGTTCAGTTTCTTCCAATTCTCTACTTCCTTCACACCACCATCTACGTGATCTGGCCCAACCTTCTCCTCCTCAATCTCTGTGCTGGGCCTTTTTTGTGGTTTCCCTTTGACTGTCTGACTTGCATCGATAACCTTGGTCTCTTCATCTTCCTTCACAGCCGCTGGCTTCCTTTCTGACCCATCTAAACCAGGCTTTGTGGGTTTGATAAAGACAATCCTTCCAACACCAGAGCTGGAGGGATCCTGGTTGAAAGATGGGGTGTAGCTTTCAGAACAGGTCGAACTTTGTTCCTTTCTACTCTTCTTCAAGTCTTCCAGGAACTCCATGGCAACTGATCGGTTGGTCTTATCAGTTGACTCCAAAACATCCTCCAAGCTGTACTTGGTCCAACGTTCTGGATGTGCCACATAGTCGGGCACTGCTGGAGAGCTTTTACTAGATGGTGGTGGTCTACTTGGTCTTCCAAGGCTTTCTGCAGGCATCTTGCTGGAGAGGTTGGGAGGTGGCAGAGGGCGCTTAAACCTTCCATCCATAACGTTGTCTTCAGCCATTGAGGGTAGGGCTTGTTTGGCTGCCCCTTCCAGACAGTCAAAAATACTCTGGCTGCGCTGGGAGAAGCTGGAGCTCATGCCTTTCAGATGAAAAGGTTGGACAGGTGATTTACACTTCCTGGACAAGCGGTCACCACTTTCATCTGATCCATCTGAGGGATGGGGTTCCTCAGGAGATAGTGTATCCACTTCAGCCTCGCCTGTGAACCCAAAGTCTTCTGAGTCAGAATCACTCAGGGAAATTGTGTCAGAGGGAAGGATACCCTCATAATCTGTGGCCCCATCAGCCACTATACCCACAAAGGGTTCACCTGCACCTTCTTCTCCCATCTTTGCGTAGTTCGTTGGTTATGCCGGCTTAGGCCTGCTGTGGCAAATTAAGTTTTCCAGCAGTCTAGGGAGTTTAAAGCCTACAACAAAAACAAACAATTAAAAGTGAAAAGGAAGCTTGCCTGAAGAAACCTTTGTTTGCATAAAAAAGCTTCAAAACTGAAAACTCTATGACAGAGAAAAAGAGAGAGAGAAATTAGCATGGAAGGCCCAAGTCAACTATCTTTTCAACAATAGCTCAGATGTTGCTTTGATTCTCACGAACAGCTCTGGCATTGCAATGTGCTGTCAACTCTTACAGCTAAGCACTGCCCACAATAGGATTTCATGTCCCTCTTTGAGATGCAACCATCTCTAAAATTATAGTCCTATACACTGCAATAGCATTTCTGATTTTTACAGCATGCCACACAATAGGAATCCTTCTCTGTAATGTCTGGTTTAAATAAAGCAAGCAACACATTCACACAAATGATCAGGTGATAAAATTCTTACAGTTTAATATTAAGCATATCTATGCCAAGTATAGTTGAGGGACCAAGTTGAGGGACGTGGTGGTGCAGCGGGTTAAACCGCTGCTGCTGGGCTTTCCGACCGGAAGGTTGGGAGTTCAAGACTGTGTGACGGAGTGAGCTCCCGTTGCTTGTCCCAGCTCCTGCCAACCTAGCAGTTCGAAAGCACCTAAATGCAAGTAGATAAATAGGGACCACTCCAGTGGGAAGGTAACGGTGTTCCGTGCGCTACGGCGTAAAGTCATGCCGGCCACATGACCACGGAAGCTTGTCCTTGGACAAAATGCCAGCTCTACAGGCTTTGAAACGGAGATGAGCACTGCCCCCTACAGTCGGCCATGACTAGACCATTCAGTCGTGGGGAAACCTTTACCTTTTTATGCCAAGTTAAGTGTGTAGCAGTGCTTCCCAAACTCCTTCGAAGGAATTGGGAGCACTGTAAGTATGTGCGGGGGTAGGGCTATGGCAGCAATGCGACCCCCAGGATTGCATTGCTGCTGGAGTGGGAGAGTTTTTCTATTTACTTCTGCCAATGCAAGCCTCCTAAGGGTGTGGGGCCCCCAACAGATGTCTCTGCAAGGCTCCCCAAGTTTCCTGAGCAGTTAAAAAAATGGTTTGAAAAGCACTTCCTCGTTTCCGATCAAAAACCAGAAGTGCTTTTCGAATGTTTTCTGTTACTGTTTCTAAGGCTTTGGAAGCCCTGCAGAGGCATCTGTGGGGCTCCCCCCACCCCACCCAGGAGGCTGGCACTGGCAGAGGTAAGTAGAACCACCCCCCAGAAGCAGTGTATTCCTGGGGATCGCACTGCTGCCTTTTTTCTTCTCCCTGCCACTTAAAGGGACAGGAACAAGTGCTTCCCTGACTGGTGGGTCATGATTCCAGCCTAAGTAAAGCCTATAGGATTCCAGCCTAAGTAAATTCATTTTGACTAATGAACGGACCTTCACTCTGGGACTAAATATAAGGCAAGGCTCCTACTTACAAGGAAGCCACACTAATATAGTTCAAAAAAGAATGTACACTCACCCTAATTACAAATGAACATAATCTGTGATATATGCAACATATAGTTTAAAATCTAATAGTCTTAGATCTCTCCTGCCCCTAAGAAGTCATTTAATATAATCTTCCATTTAAACTACACAGAAACAGTAATTAGCATGTGTCAGTGACCTTTTTGCATTTTAAAAGTGTATTTATCTTCACAAACATAATGCAGCTGGGTTTTAAAAAAAAATTTTTTTTTATAAGACCTGCACTGATGTAGTGGCATAATTTCTCATTACAACTGTGCCCAACTCCAGAATACACCATAAATTTTAAAATCATTTTTCTAAAATAAAAATAGCAAGGAAATTGGGTTCTCAAAACTTACTGAACTCCTATAGTATGTTTCTGTCTCTCATATACCAAGTTGGCTGGGAAAAGCTTCATCCATAACATGCACTCTCTCACGCATCGGAGGGCCATTTTCTTGCATCCATTTGAGTACCTACCTCAGTGACCCTAGAACAGGTTTTTAGACTCATAACTGATTCCCTAATAGACAATAATTGTACTGGACAGAGCTGAAGTCAGTCTTGGTTGTATGGTGACGGTAAATAGGCATGGAAAAATCTACTAGCCACTCACCATCTGAAGTATCCCATCCTCTGGGTCAGTTAAAGCCACCAAGGTTCTCAGATGTTGTACCCTGGCAGTAAGAGGTTGGACATGTCATCAGCACAAAGAAATAGTGCATAATAGCAATTGTTTAGTATGTCAACAGTACAAGTCATTTTGGTAGGCATGGTGCCTAGCCCCAGATAAGTATTTTCTAAACTGGAAAGCAGACTCTGCATATATCTTGCAGAGAATGAAGCATGCCCATATGGGTATTGAGTGTCACTGTGTAATCTGCAGGTATCTGAATGTTGTCATTCAAATCACCACCATCAAAAATGGTGTCTAAACAGAGCAACTAATAAGAGCTACCGCATTTAATATAATGCCCTAATGTTAAAAGAAACATTTGAAGGGTATGGGAAGAAAAGAAACTAATGCCAGTTAGATTTGGTTAATAGCGTTGTTTCTTAGTATTACAGTAATGCAAATAAGTGGAGAAGATGTAAAGGCTCAAAGAACAAATCTATCTTGTTTCAAGTAAGCCCTTGGATGCTCTCTAAAGGGCAGCAAGCTGAAAGATGAAAAATAATTTCCAGAAAGAAAAGACTCACAGGTTCTTTGCAGGGATCTGATTATGATATAATTCAGACTGGAAGGCTTCTCTTTGAACGGAAAGGTCCCCATCAGAATCTTCCATACTAGTCTTGGTCCCTGTCTCAACTGTGGGAAAGCCAAAGAGTACATTATGTTTTCTCTTCCAGCTCATGAAGTCCTTATTCTTAGATCTGAGTGCAAGTTGTCTCATGGGCTCCAAAATAAGATGGTGCATTTCTCAGCAAGCTAGATTTTTGTAAGTTTTTCCAAAGCATATTACTCATGGGATGCGGGGAGCAAGCCAGACTCTTTCAGTCTAAATCCATATGAGAATTTCACCAGCGAGATTAGGGGTCTCCAAACGTTTCAGTATGAGGGCCACGTATTATATTTTACACATTTTCTTAGACTACATAAATACACAATTTTTATAATTGAATGAACAAGTTTTACTTGGATCTTTGTATAATCAGCATGATTCAAAACAAAAGAGAAATGTATCAATTACAAAGACAGAATGCCATGCTTAAACTGAGAAATGATATATAATGAGTTAAAATGTCAAACATTAGCAAATGCTCTGATTAAAAAAAAAAAAGTGGCACGGGCCAGACACAATCTCAAAAAATTGTGGGCTGACCATCTCATAGGAATTGGACTGAAATGGGATGGGAGGTTTAATCTGCATATACTGTATTAAAATGACAGATGCAAGAGCCCCCCCGCCCCCAATCTATCCAGGTCAGATTAACTTGTTACCACTTGGATAGTTGATTGATGTTTCCTGACAACAGTGAGACACTAGATTGAAAAGAGCATCCACAGTAATATTTCTATACAGTCCTTTATTGACAATGTTACGATTCATCTATGGTCTCATGTACTGGCTTCTAGCATTTTTATTGTATTTTATTTAGCTTTGCACTGACTTCACATACTATAGGATTTGTGGCATAATTCTGAGCTTAAGTCCCATCCCCAACTTCCTTTTTGCCAAGTAGATTATTATTTTGTTACCAATTTCAATGTTTCCTTATAACTATCCTGTTCCTTTTCTATATTGAAAACTCTTTTCAATGAAGAAACGAATGTCTCTTCTCCAAGTACAAAGGCTAAAAATAATTGGTTTTGATATGAGCTATGCTGGCGATATACACATCACGTTCAGAAACAGTATGCTACTGGGAGCAACAGTGAGGGACAGCTACTGTCTACAGCTGTACTTACGGGCCTGCCAGAAGAATCTGGTCGGCCACCAGGACAAGCAGTGCTGGATTAGACAGAATTTTGACTGGATGCAGCAGGGCTCCGCTTAAGTCCTTACAATCCACTGCCCCAAAGCACTGCCATCCAGATGCCAACTTCCCCATGGCACACAGATACATCAACCCATGGAAGCCAAACCACCTACTGGTATAGGCAGTGCAGGTGCACAGTAGAAAAGTATCTGGCAGACAGTTCAATCAAGACAGCCACTTCCCCGGGGAAGGCAAACCCATGCCCACGTCCCTAACCAAAATGAGCTATAGGAGAACAATTATTTTCCAGTCCCAAACAGAGCGATCAGCCAGCCCTGTGCCAAGCCACAATCCGCTTTCAGGGAAAACGGAACAGACCTTAAAGCAAATTAAGCCTCTGTTCACTTCTTTATGAAGTAACTGCTTTATGAAGAAGGTCATAGGCAATATTAGGCTGTACAAACACAAAATGGTAATGCGACTACTGATTTCAGATGCTTTTAATTCTCTCCTCCCAAGGTGCTGTCTGCTCTGGGATAGGGAAGACTATAAAACTGTGTGTGTGTGTGTAAAGAGCTTTATGCATGTTGGTGCTTTAATCTGTGGTGCTCCAAGTGAACTGGCTGAGGAGGATAATGGCCCAGGGTGAGAGTGAAGAAGACAAGAAATTCTTCTCCCTGTCTCGCGAGACCAGAAAAAGCGGGGGCATTCACAGAACAAGCTAAATTCAGAGGAAGCAGCACTTCACCAAAGGTACAGCGGGGGGAATTCGCTGCCACAAGGTTTGGTGACGACCACAAAATTAGAGCCTTTAAAACGCAGATTACCAACATTAAAGCTGTTACTAGGCTTGGTAGCGAAATGGAACCTCCAGATTCAGAGCCGGGGGGCGGGGGCTACAGTCTTCAATCCTGCGCTGAGTCTACCCAGAGGCACCCGGCGGGCAGCAGAATTTTGGACTACGTAGGCCCAGAAGGGCTTGTCCACTCCCCATCCGCCCCGGGGCAACAGTCCGCCTCCTGGGCAACGCGCACGCGACCTTTCTCTCTCCGAGCTTACCTCCGCTTGAAGCAAATACCTCCGCGCTGTCCCTCGCCCACACCACGAGCAAAAGCTAACATCTGCACCCCGCTATTACTGCGCTCCGCTCCCGTTGCGGCCCAGTAGTTTCTGCGCAATCCTTCTGGTGCACGCTGGGACATGAAGTTTCCCTGCTCTTTGAATCTCCATAGCAACCTATGGCCACCCCAACATGTTAGAACTACATAACCCAGAAGGCGCTTTGCGACGTCAGGCAAGGCAGCTTCCTTCCGTTTCTTTTCCCGATGTATCGTGGGAGTTGTAGTTTTTTATCGCCGATACAAGACTTGTGCCTGAACTGCGCAGCAGCCACTGAGAGAAAAAAAAAGGCTCCCCAGGTATTGTAAGATCTCCAATGTCTAGTGGCGTTTGAAAATGGGTTTATTTTGCAGTTTCGTGACTTGGAAGGCAGACAGCTGTGTTATTTTTTTTTAATTCCAAGTTCTCATTTTTATTAATTTTAAAACACTGTAAAAGTATACTAGGTAGGTCACATAGTGTCAGCAGATGCAGCCAACAGTATTATTTCCAATTGGAAAAGTAATCCATTTTAATTTCTGGAAAATCTCTTAAGCACCAAAATGTGCTGTTTTGTGTTTTTATTCCGATATTTAACACCAAAAAGGCGGTGTATGCATTTTTAACACACTTACAAAACCTACCAACGATCTGTCTTGTGAGAGCACAACAGGCCTCCAGATCTGAGAACGTTTTGCTCAGGTTGGTTATCTTTTATATTAGGATTTGATGAAGGCGACGTCATTCACACTGTCTCCAACCTCAGATATATTTGGCTTTGGCTGGAAACCAAACTCAAGCATATACACGACAACTTCTCGTGTTAGAGCATTATACTATTAGTGAAATGGCATCAATTTGTTACTCTTTAAGCGTACTAAGTAGGCAATAGAGGTGGCATAGTATCAGCAGATGCAGCCGCTGTCATTACCCATATCCAGTACAGCCCATAATTTATTTATTTGCAGATTGCTCAGTTTTTTCCCCATTTTTTAAATTCAAAAATGAAAAGTGTGCTCTTATTTTATTGTCACAGAAAAATCACACCTCTACTTATGAGCTGTTTTTTGGCTTCATGGGCATATGGTGTTACCTTTCTAGCCCAAAGAAATATTTGTCCAGGGGTATTCTTAAAGTTTTGTATACCATTTCTCAGAGAAGTGTGTAATCAAATTCCTACCTTTGTGAACTAATGTGGTAGAGATGTTTGGCTTCTTGCCCAGGGAAAAACCAAGAGTCACTTCTGTTTGCTCTTTGTTTGGCATGCAAATAAACCCAAACCAAAGTGAAATCACTCAGTAGATATCAAAATATGGGATTAATAGGGAAAACCCCCAACCCTTAAGTGGCCATAATTAGTTGTGCTGAATGTAGAGGACAGGCTCTGGAGTACTGGTGCATTAATAGTAGTTGTACCATCCTGCCATTGCCAGAGAAAGGGCCAGGCTTTGGACAATTTGGCCAATCTGGTGGAATTGGGCCCTGCACTGTTGCATGGAATTGTCCACACGGAGGTGCAGTGAGCGGAATGCTGTTTCAGCCCTCCCACTTGCCGTTGCCTCCTAACAGCCTGAAATTGGCCTCCTAGAAGCAGTTGGAGGTGACATCAGCACATCTTGGCTAGCCATGGTTCCGTGGTAAGTGGGGAGGCAGAGGGAGGGGGCACCATGAGTGCTCTGCATTGGGGTTTACCGCACCTGGGGCCAGCCCCGGTCAGATACGCTGAAGCCTGATTCTTCATTTGTACAACAGCTCATGGGACTGCTGCGTCACTGAAAGTTCAAGCTGAATTCAAATGAAGATAAGCAAATTTAAAGAAGGGATTTCACTCATAAGAGCCATTTAAGAAGTTGTACAGTATTTTGCACAGCGTCCCCATTTATTTTGGTGACTGTCTTTCCTTGAAGGCAGGACAACGTAGATGAAAGGAAAATTGGAATAGCCATCTACAAGATGCAGAACTGGCTGGTTTTCTTCTCATCATGCAACTGTTAAAAGCACATGAGTACATTTCCGGAGCCAGGTGCTAGCATGGCTCACAGGAAGTCTCGTAGATTAGAGCAGTCATGGGGAACTTCATTTCAGAAAGCAAGGAAACTGGCACAGCTGTTGATCTGATTATTCAAATATTTGGATGCCCTCCAGACCATTTTGAAGCCCTCGTCACTATGTGAACACATCTTTAGCACTCGCTGTTAAGATGTTTCAACATGTTACGATGTTTCAACTGCTCCCATTTCAGTTCATGTAGATTAAGCAAACAAATTTTGGGTCCAGTCCTATCCAACATTCCAGCACTGATACAGCTGTGCCAGTGGGGGGGCACACGGTGCAATAGGCAGTCATGGAGGCCTCCTCAAGGTAAGGGAATATTCTTCCCTTAATGTGGGATTGCATCGGCACTAGAGATTTGGATAGGACAGGGCCCTTTGGCTCTGCCTCCTAGCAAAAAAATGATGCAAAGGCATAAACGCGCAGCTGCTTCATCTGATTTAGCAGGCAGTGAAGATTGGGAAATAGTCACCTTCACAGAAATGATTGCCTGGCTGGTAGTTTCTTTTGCTCCACCTTTTGCCGACTTGTGTATTTCCTGTTGAGGGCCTAGGCCAGTGATGGCGAACCCATGACACACGTGTCAAAGGTGACACACCGCAACATTTGGGGTGACACACCAGCAATCACCAATACCTGACACAAACTGAGTTTTACTCATTTTTCGTTTTTGTAATTATTTGATATTTCTTTATAGAATACCATAGCACTAGACATGGTTGGGCTGTATTTTTTGTTTAAATAAATGAATATAAAGAATTGTTTCTCTTTGTTTGGGAGGGGGGTGGGGGGTTGACACACCAGCAGAGTTAAGCATTTTCCTAAATTTTGACACACCAAGCCTAAAAGGTTTGCCATCGCTGGCCTAGGCAAAGCTATTTACTCATTTTGCATTTGAAATATTTATATCCTGCCTCCTAACAAAAGCTCTTGAGGCAATTGTCAGTATATTTAAACGGCACACTAGCACACAGAAAATAAGGATTTCAGAGTCCCTCATTGGGCAAAATGTCCTTGCCCAGACCGTCAACATTTCCTGCAGCTCCTAGTGAGGTGGGTGGGGGGAAGGAGAAATGTGTGTTGTGTGTGTAGGCCTGTGTGCATGCACACACAGATGTCTATAAGGTTCTCTTCTGACTGCATCTATCCCAATTGCCACTCGGCTGCAGAACCTATGAGCCATAGCAGCTTTCATTGGGAAGTAACCTGTCTGGAACTGACAGAACATTCAGATGTTTCAAGCCCCTCACAGGTTAGGCCTTCCTCACTCAGGCTCCTGCTGCAGCCACTTACACTTTCTGGCATACACAAGCAGCAAGGGGGGGATGCAAGCCTCTCTCCAGCCCTCATATGTTCCAGTTGCTGCTGTAGTATAGTGACCTCCTGCGCTTGGAGGTAAGTGAGCTCAAAAAACCACCACAGAATTTAAGATGCAACTTGCACTTCTGGTGGCTCAGCTAGCAGAAATTGTGGGATTCTTGAGACTTTTGGTATGAGCTATACTCTTGAGAAAAAAGTGTGAATTAAGGAAGCGCAAAGCAAAACAGAGGCAGAAGCTATTTCCTCCAAACCAAGTTCTGAAGTGGGCTCAAAAGAAAGCACAGTTAGTTGAACAATGCTGTGGAGAAACTAGCAGCAGCAAAACACAAACACGTTTTTGCTAGACCATAAAACTTAAATGATGGAACAGTGTGGAAGCAGAATGATGCAAGTGTAAGAATCTTCTGCCAAGTCAGATCTTTGGTCCACCAAGCTCAGGACTGCCTACTAACTGGCCACCGCTCTCCAGGTTTCAGATTGGAGCCTGCCTTGGCCCTAACTGGGAAGGCCAGGGATCACGGCTAGGACTAAAATGGGAGGTAACCTAGGCCAGGCTGCATGTGCAACAGTAATGCTTAAAAATATCTCCTTTACCAATTAGCCTCCTTCTCATAAGGCCACAGTCAAGGAGGACAAAAAAGGGCCCCCCTCTCCTTTTTAGTATTCTGCCTTTGACATAGTCCCTTTGATGATGATCAAAGGCCCCCACAATACAATCCTCTGCGCCTGGAAGCAGGGCCCAAGGCAGGAAGTCAATGTGCCAATATAGGGCTCTCTCTATAGGACACTTGGCTCAGTTCCTGCTACAGCTGCTGTCCTCCTTTCTTGACTGGGGGTGTACCTGGTGGCGGAGGGCAGAGATCACAACACCTCTCATTCTAACACACAGCATCTCAACTGGGCAGTGCAATGAACAGCCCCCCACTCCTGCAAGAACAGCTGACTACAGCCTGCCTTTGATGTGCCAGTTTTGTACAGCACGGGAGAAATGTTCTCAGTTCTAGGTGACTCAGACTTTTAAAGCTGACCATCAAGTATGTATCTACCACTTTATAGCAAACACCTCTTCCGCATAGACATTTTCCACTACTTCCCTTTCCCCAGCAGCTGTCTTTGCTTTTAAGAATGAATGACGGATACTGCTACCAAGCATTCCGACGGGAGATATAGGGGTCAGGCTGCACAATACCAGGATGTAGCACAAACGCTTTTAAAACAGCAGCAGCTGCCGCCGCTTTCTCATATATATGACAACTGCCATTGACTGCTGCCTTTAAACAGGAAGAGAAAAAACATTCAAAGCATTAAGGAAACAGAAGTCACCCAAGCTGGACTTTGTCCAAAAAGCCTGAAACCGCACACACACTCCATGGCGTTGGGGAAGGAATAAATCTGACAGTACAACCACTAGCTTTTTGGCTGTTTAATTGTTTGCATATAATCACTTTTTTAAAAAATAAAAAGATATTTTGACAGACTCCCTTAACATTCAGGCAAACAAGCAAAACAAGTGGACATGATTTTGGAGTGTAAGCACAGCCAAGGGGAAATAAAGAGCGGGGGGAAGTGGCATGCCGTTCTCACCAGCTCGTGCCCCCTTTAAGAGGCAAATACAGAAATAAGCTGCTAGGAGAGTCAGTTCGCCATAATATAACCCAAAAGAGGCAAGACCGAGGCACGACTCTTTTGGGATCACAATGCTATAGATATTGCATGCTCTTGCTTCTGGGTGCTGGTTTGCAACAACCCTTCCCATTAGGCTAATTGGGAACACAAATTTCTTTGGGACAGCTTCTATTTTTCAGAAGCTAATTTTGTTTCCATAAATTAAAGGAATTCCCTTCCCATCTTGGGAAGTCACACATTGGGTGTGGACAAAGGTAGACTTAACTGGCCAATGACAACTGCAATCAACAAAGATCATTCCACACCTTCCTTGACTTCTTTGCCATGCCCCGTTGTCTTCCTTTCCCAAGGCTGGCTTTGTTAGTGCCATGAAGACCTGATGGGTGAAGCATTCCAAGGTTAGGATATACTGGCTGTCAGAAACACAGGGCATCACCACACAACACACACCAGGAGAAATGTTTATTAAAAATTTAAAAAGTGACAAAAAAGCAGAGAAGAAATAGTAATTAACACGCATATAGCTTGTGGCATGCTCCACGATAAAAAGAACCTTAAGCATTCAGTACACAGCAGCCAGCAGTTCTATTTGGTCTTCCCCTCTGACGACTGTTGTATCAGTTGTGCTGAAACTGTGCTGCTTCACACAGCACTGATCCAAATTCCAAAAAAGGAAATATCTGCTCTCCCTCTGGCTCACAAAAAGCCCCATGTTTTAATCATAATTTCTTCCAAGAACAAAGCAGCAAACTTTGAAAGTGAAGCCTTTGTGCATAATGATACTGCAAAGGCCCAACCCTGCCAACTGATGCTCTCTAGGGAACTACAACCCTATAAGAGGCTTCTTGTAGCCAGTCTCAGATCGGTATACTTTTATGAAGATAATGCTTCACATAGTACTACTATGTATTGTCCAAATATCCTATTAGATAACCACTTGGTTGCAAGTAGCAGACACTACTACACAAGAGTTAACGTATGTGAACAGATCCAGCCACATTCTTCAAGCCAATTCATTCAAATTCTGAAGCTATTGCTCTTTTTCAAGTTCAGGCAACAAAGGAAGATGGACAAGGCTCTGTCACTGCTGGCGCAGAAACTCAGTTTACACAATCAAAAAATCATATGGTAGTTATCCATACTGTACCACTTCAGACAGCGTGAACATCATCTGTCGTGAAAAGAAAGAAGCCCTGCAGACAAAACTATAATGTCAGAAACAAAGTAGAATCATTCTCCCCCAGCACCTAGTTTTCTAGATGCAGAGAGAATTTTAAAAAATGAAGGTGAGAGGTGGAGAGGAACAGCCAATTAGGCAATTCCCTACCTGCAATCCTGTCCAGGAACAGATTTTATGAGACCTGCTATTTTTCTACACTAACGATTACACTATCCTTGCCCATTTCAGAAAATCCCTCTGCACTTTTGGAAGTAGTTTTCATCCCCTAGATTTCTATAGGCTTATCAAAAATGCCATTAATATTCCTGGTCTTCAGAGATCCAATGGCATTTCTCCCATTCAGTCTTACGAAGGGAAAATTCAAAACTTGTTGACCACTACAAACAATAAATCCTTTGACTATTTTTCAGCTCTCACTGTTTAGACTTTTAGTGGCTAACTAGATATTACATGCAGATGAATGTAAGAAAGCCCCTGCCTTAAAAAAAAGGGGGTACCCTCTAAAGGGTGTGATTCTGAGCAGAGGAGGGCGATTACTCCTTCTCTTCTAGATTACCACTACCTACTATCCAAGCAAAGTCCCAGATACGCACTTGCACTGTTACATTCCTCCTTTCTTCTGCTCCTTCTCTTAGAAACACACATTTGCCTAAAGACTGCTTTCATTTTTAAAAAGTAAAGGCTTTGTTACATAGAGTACATTTGTATGCAGTGAGTAGTTTGTTATTTACCCGTGAGACAAATTCTACCAAACTATTCTTCCTGCCTAAGAGGATACAAAGCAACATGATACAACAGTATTCTATTCCCCAAAACAAAATCTCAACAGCCTGTCCTGCACCAAAAGCAGATGTTTTTCCTAAATATGTACTTGATTCATGTTTGGTTTTTGGAGGAAAGACCAAATGGAGCTCTGGTTGATTGTACATCAACTGAATGCTGAACAATATCAAACATTGTATGGGACAAACCTAAACCAAGTGTTTAGTGGTGTATTTATACACACATTTTTCAAGGACACTCAACAAAAGGCAGTAAGTTACACATCCATTATGTATGCTGGTATCTCCAGTGCGCATATATATGGAAATAAATGTACATGCACAATTGATATCTAAAAAATGTACATCTAAGCTTACTATACCGGAGCATGTGAACCAAAAGCCTTTGAAGGGTGAGTGGGTGGAATCAACTCCTCCTTTCCAGTGCATGCAAAGCTTGACATTCAGGGCAGTGTTCTTTTAAGGCTTTCTAAGGCTAAAAGGTATCTTTCCCCTCAACCACTTCCAGCAAGAGTCTGAGACATTGCTACCTTGGGACATCATCAAAACAATTTGATTGGGGGTAGCGTTTATTGAGCTCCTATGCAGAGAAGCTCCAGGACTATCACACCAGAGTGAGAGAAAAACAAAGATGGTTCAGTTTGTTTTCTGAAATGTCTTGACTTCCCTAGGGGTATAGCTGCACTGAACCTCTGCTTTACTCCAATTGCTGCAGTTAGCAAATGAAATTCACTTAGTGGCTGGAGTGTGTGTGTGTGTGTGCGTGCGTGCACGCACATCAAGTTCTAAATGAGCACTACAATCATTCCAAGTACTGCTGAAAGATAACTGCTATGTGTGTTTATTCCTTTTGTTTATGCTGATCACCAGTGTATTCAAGAGCCTTCCAGAATCCACTGTAGCTAGGGAGGAACAGCAGAAGTAAACAAAGATTATAACGTACTTCTGTAAGAATAATTAGTGGGATGATGGTACAGAACTAGGCTGAGTGGCAGTTAATCTTATGCTACAAAAACAAAGCCACAAAATATCACACCCTCATGGATACACAGCCATTGTATCATTGAATCAATGTATCACTGAAAAGGTTAGTGGACAACACACCAGTTCAGACCTCTTGTTCCAAACCCAGGGGATTGCAACTTACAAAAGCTTTTAGAAATTGATCTTAAAACTCAGTGAGCTCAAAGGGGAAATCTCGTGAAGTGTCAAAACGAAGAGAAACAAAAGCAGCTCAGGTGGGGCAGGTAGGGAACTGGAAAACAGATTCGCTTAAGCAGCACATAATCGGCCTCTTGCTATACTTCTGGTGCACGGAGAGGAGATCGTGTTCCAAATTCTATGTGAATACCCATACAGATCTAACAGGCATTTATCCAGGTCGTATTTTGTGCGTGCAGGTGTCTCTTTTAAAAAGGCACAAGAATAGTTGCCTCCTTAAAAACTGTATCTTTAAGTAGTAGTTTTCCAGCCATTATTTTACAGATTTCCTTCACGGATACTTTTTGGCATCATTTGAGTACTATGCAGTTGCTAATTAACGACATCAGACAATACTTGTATTTCAGAACTAATCATAAAAGCACACATGGCAGTTTAATATCAAGAGTGAGATAAAGAAAGCTTTAGCATTCCAGTACCAGACATGTTCATGTTCCTTTCCTAAAGATTTGTGCAGAAGCATTAGAAATGTTAAAGACCTGATTTTTGGGAGGGTATGTGTGTGTGTTAGACTCTCCCCATTATAACACTGAACTTATGAGGACTTTTGGAATTTCAGATATCTGACCTTCATTCACATCCACACTGTGACTCCAGGAGACATAACGTTCAAGTGAATGAAGCTATGCTACTTACAAAAAAAGACTCCTCACTCAGCACTGAAGGGGGTTGTGGGAAATACAAATCTGTACGTTTAACAACAAAGTGGCAGGATTGAAAGAAGCATCTTACCACAAGGAACTCTTGCATCCCCTTCATTCTTACAGATTTAGAACAGGAATCCAAGATGGCTCCTAACAAGTGAAATGCTCAAAAGGGCTGTTCAGTTTAATCCCTCCTCTCAGGCAAACAACATCTGATGGAACAGATCCAAAAGTGTTCCTCAGACACAGGCTGGCACCCGTGCGTGGTACTCTATGTCCATGCTGGCAGCACAGGAGGAAAGGCTGGATGGGGGACAGAAAGGCTCTCTGAACCACTGGTATGATAGCTTTTCTACCACACAAACTGATGTGAAACTAACCCTGCCACAGGTATATGAAAAATGCCCCCCCCCTCATTTAATAAAATAAAAAAAAGACTTCCAAGTAAGAATGATAAAGTACTGTAGGGTAATATCTGAAATATTTATATACATAATTTTGTCTTTTGTTGGAAGTGTCTCCCAGTCAGACAGTGGCACTTTGGGGTCCCTTCGGCACCATTGTTTCACCCCTGCCCCTTCCTCTTCTCAATAGACGGAGCTGTTTCTGATGCCACAGCACAACACCATGCTCAAGATCATCTCAAAGATCTGCAGACCAAGAGGGAACACAGGAACACAGTAAGACGCCGGCTCAAAGCAGCAGTTATACTTCTAGACATAGGATCTACTGCAGGCAGGCCCATCCTGGCTACATAGCTACTGACTCCTAATTAGACCTGCAAGAATCCTAGAGAGAAGCCAAGTCTGCCCAAAAGTGATTTTAATTTAGGACAGTTTATTAGCCTACATTGTTTTTCTTTTTAAAAAAAATCCAAACTGCATTCTAACAGTGCTTAGTACTAGGGCATTTTTTTTAAAAGCCATGTATAAACCTTTAGATTGAATTCTGCTGCTTGGTACTTTGCCTCATTTCAGGTTTTTCCTCATATTGTAGTTTTCCTTTAATGGATTTAAAGTTGATAAATCAGAAAATATATTTCAACTACATTTTCCAGAAAATTAATACCAATGGAAATGAAATTCTGGAGAACATCCAAGGCACAAAGAAAATGAACAGAAAGGAAGCAGGCATCTCAAAAAAGAGGACCAAAATTTTAAAGCCATCCTTTAACATCTGGGGGAAGGCAGAGTGGCTAGGACTATTTTCTGGTCCTTGAAGAGCGTAGAGGCCTAGACACATGTTTAGGATCTCTCTCTCCACCACCACCCCGCTCAGAAGCACTGCAAAGGCAGGCAGTTCTTGCCTAAGGCAGCAGTAGCTTCTCCTTGTTCTGCAAAGGAAGGAAAAAAGGAGTGATCAGCAGTTTTGTGTGGGGAGGATTTGCTAATTGGAGCCCATGAATTTTGGCTTTCCTAGGACCAAACAGCTCTGTAGGGTAGAGAGGTACACTGAAAGTGGGGAAATCAACATAACAAAACCACCAAAATTGGGAGGGGGGGAAGCAGGGTAGGCAGCATTTGCCACCTCTCCAACCCCAGATGTAGTTCAGAGCTGGAGAGAAGAACTACTTGAGCTGCCTCAGCCAGAGGCAGATCTAAGGGAAGGCAAAGCTCTAAGTTTTGCAAGAAGCCTCACCTTACAGTGGAAATCACTCCTCTCCTGCACCGTTTTAGCCAATCCTCACAGGGAAAAGCAACATCTTGGCGTTGCTTACTGGCTACAGCAGCAAGGGAGAGGAGGGATTTACATGACAGGGTAAGGCTTCTTGCAACACTTAAGAGCTTTGCCCTCCCTGTAGATCCGCCTCTGGCCTCAGCCTCCAAGCTTCTGCTTCACTATACTCTTGCTGGTCTCCCTCACCCCATTGTGCCAGAGGCCACGTTCTACATACAAAGTTGAACATGCCTGAAAAATCACACTAGTATTTTGTCCATCAGACTCTCACATACTGGTCACCTGTTCTGCCTTCACTACTTACCATGATCACAGCTACCACAATGGCAGCGATACCAATCAGGTACAGCTTTCCTGAGAACAATTCATCAATTTTATTGTGACAGTTGAAGTCCTATAGGAGAAATATTGCATGTAAATAAGTAAGCATTCTGAACAAGAACACTCTTTTCTTCCCACCACCATAGGATAGCCATCAGGAAAAAAAAATTAGTTTGTTATGCAGGACACATTTCCTGTATTATCCTAAATGAAGTGTTTTGAGTGTTAACTTATAAAATAAAGTTAAAGATTCACAGTTCCTACTCAACAGTTAATTGAGGAAGGTTCTGGAAAACACACACCAGTGTCTGGCCAGATAGCTACTTGGTATTCACCACCCTAAAGTTGCCTGAATGGATACATCTGAAACACTATCATCCTGGATTTCTAATAAGATCCCTGTGGATTGGCTAGTGTCCACAGCTGTGAGGGACATTAGGGAACATAGTCAAAGATTTTCTTGGAGAACATTTCTTGGAGCAACACCACCAATGCTGTTGTCCAATGGCTGGGAAGAGACTCCCCCTTTGATCTAAGAGAAAAAATGTACAGATCTTCACTTGTTGTATTCCTCATATGCAAAATCAATTTCTGCTACTCTTCCTACAAAACAGCTTGAATCAAAACAGTATCAAAGCCTAGTTTGAAGATGGCAGTTGTAGCATTTGTAGAAAGTGGAACCAGTTTAGAAATACCGTTACACACTTTGTGCAGAATCATGCCTCCACCCTCCCCAAGACCTCTGGAAAGAACATGTTCTTCAAATTTACAGCATAGTAACACCAAGAAACCATCTTTCTGAAATCCACAAATGCAACTTTTTTTAAAGGGGAGTGGTTAGAGGATGGTGAACACATCTATAATGTACTTAAACCCCACTGAGACTTCTCTAAGTATTTATATTTGCCTCCTTTATTTCCAGCAGTGTATACTGAAGATGGGGGGGGGGAGGGGAGAGAGAGAGAGAGAGAGAACACGAACGAACGAACGAACGCAAACACCATTCACTTTAGGCATTCACTGAAGTCCCAGCACTGGGCTGGAAGGCATGCAGCATCCAACCCAGAGCAGAGGCTAGTGGTACAGGTTTACAAACTGGGTACCATTTAACCGTCTCAACCCCAATCTTCTGAAGTTTTGCTGGAGAGAAAAGACACACACATTGAACACAATGACTGTTACATATTTTCCTTACAGTGGTCAAAGCTTCAAACTGTTTCTGATTAGGGCAAAGGTCATTCTCAGTAAGTATGTTCAATGCAGCTCCCACAGTGCTCGTACCACAGCATTTTAGCTGCAAGCAGAAAAAAGACAAAACTTAATCAAGTGCAGACATGTTGCTCTCCAAAACTTGACATACATTTCTCCAGTGAGTCACCCAAAAAACATCCCAACCATAGATTCTAATGCAAATGCAATGCAGTGGTCACTATGAACAGTCATTCATTACTGAGGCATTCGTTCAAATATTTCTGAATAGTTACTAATGATGACCAAGTCTTCATCAGTACAGTATGTAACCTGGAACAACATTAACTTGAGGCATCTAACGAACACCCAGAGAAGAAAGGAATCACATCAATTTTTTCTCCACTGCTGCTAGGCTCAGCTACTCCAGTAAGAATGTCCAAACATCCGGTCCTCAGTATCATCTGGAGTGGATCCATGGATCATACAGGAAGAGACAGGAGATTCACTGAGGCAGGCATTCTAACAGTATCTAAGCAGGGGTGTGTGTACACCAATCAGCTCCTCCCTGTACTGGAAGCCTTTGAGTGTTGACTGGACGTTGGCATCTCGTCTATTTCCTCCTTTAGGAACTTTGCTAATGACCATGTATTCCCAGTACAGTCTAACAAAAAGCAACACTGGATTCTCATTTCCTGCTGTTTCCATCAAACGCTCCATTTCTTCTTGGGAAAACGTTTTTGAAAATGGCAACTCTGGGCCATGGTGGATCCATTTCCCCACCCTCCTTTAGATTTACTTGGGCACTTGAAACCAGCAGTTCTTGAGCAATAAGAGTGATCCTCTTAATTCAACAAGAGATTGCTTCACCGTACAGCGAAACAGCATAGAGACACTTATTAAACAAAGTTGACAACAAGCCTGCTTGACGGCTACATCTGACACCCTACCAAGCATACTGTATGGCTCACCGTTTCATGGAAAGTTTTCACGACTGCTGCTGCTTTTTGCCCTTTGTCAGAATCTTTGTCCCTTGCTTGGTGCAAAGCCTGGTCATAGAACTGTTTGATGTCTTTGGCAATCTGCAAAGGAGAGGAAGAAGGGGGGAAGCTAGTCACAACAAAGCCTATACTTTCTAACATTTTTATTTCAGTATACTAAATTTGGAACTAGATACCAAGCACTGGACTTGCAGGTTCTGAACAGGGGCAATGATGCCATTGATAAACAGGACATTTGAGCGTCCCAAGTACTTTTTTGTGATGCATGGAAGCTGGAACTATTTTGTTACCAGCCAACTTGCATATTTAAATGTCCAACTGCAGCTGGTTGCAAGTTGGCATCTGGAGGGGGAAATTTGCAGGGAACCCCCCCCTAAAAGCAGGATAGAGTTGCAAAGGAACTTTATGTAGTCTCCCAACCTCAAGTCCAGGCAACTGTTACAGCATCCCTGACAGATGGCCACCCAAACCTGAAAACTTTAAAGGTGAAATGCTCAACAGAAACTCAATTTAGAAAATACAGATAAGGCTGTGGAAGGCCGTTCATTGATTACTGAAGCAATACTAGTCCTGGATGGCACCACATTCCCCTAAAAGAGCAGGTTACACTAGACAACAAGCTTTTACAAAAATCATGCCCCCAACATTACATTAGTAATTTCTTATAGATTTTAAGGTGCTGAACACAAAAATGACAATGAAAATGCAAAATTGGCTACAGTTTGTGAGAGATCTGCAACAGACGGTTCCATAGACATGTACCGGTAAATGGCCATTTCTTTCCCACCAACTATGTACACAATGCACTTATGTTTCTCCTAAACTAGAGCCAATCAACATATTTGTCATTTTCATGTTCAGCACACCAAAATTAGTAAAGATTAGCTATTTTCATTTCAGAGAGAAATTGTACACTGTCCAGTATTATCGGTTTAGGACCCCCCAGGAGACAACTGTTTTAGAAGTTACTTCTTGTTTTAATGCCAATATTGTTTATGTTATTAAGTTGTAATTATTATTATTCTTCTATGAGGACTTCAGTTGAAAAGGAGACTATAAACCAAACTCAATCTTCTCACATCAGCTGCTTTTCCCCTGCAACGTTCCCCCATACGCTAATAAAAATTATCCTGATCAATTTTAAGTTGGTATTGTTGATGAACAGATCTATTTTAGAAGTTGTGATAAGACAAAAGAGGCAGTGTTTATGCTTTGCGGGTCTCAAGAAATGCAAATCTTTTTAGCAGCATTCAAATACAAGAAAAGTGGCAAAGTGGATGGGAAAACAGAAGCAAAAAACACTGACTAGGAGAGGCTTAAGGCAACAAAGGAGCCTGGGAAATGGGAGGTTGAGGGCTTTTCTGTCTTCCCCCACCAAATGTGATCTGATCACTTGGGATCTTATATACAGTAGTCAAGTTCAAACATACAAGATCTTAAATTTTTCCTTGTGAGTTTATAATGAAAATACTAAAGATAATTGCTTTTTCACTGCCTTTGTGAGTGCCTTCTTGAAAGTGGAAATATGGGGTATAACGTTGTTTAATATAAGCTTCATGAATGCAGCAATCCAAAACTCAGAGCAATCCTATTATAGTTGATGGGGCTATTTTACGGAGTGAGTGGCTTGTCGAATGAAACCCCTAAGAAAAATACATCCAGTCTCTTACATGCCCAAAAAAGGAAAAATGAGACAAAAATTGCTTTGAGAATTAGTATAGAAGTCTGGGTCAGCTCTTTGCTAGTATGTTGAGGGGCATCTTGCTTTCCAATCCAAATGACCCTTGGGAAGTGAGAAGTTTAAAAGCAGCATGTCAGATTCCATTTACAATAGTGAGAGGGGAAAGCTTTTTTATTAGAAAATAATTTGCCCTGAGGGAAGTCTGCTAAAGACTGCAAAATGCCCCTATTTCATTTCTTCTGTGCCATCTGGAATTGATTAGTAGACATAAAACACTGATAATATAATTTCCTCCTTTTGTGTACAGCATACACAAGGGCTTAGATGACACTAGTGCCAACAAAAGCAAGTGGCCAGCAGAGCAGGAGTTCTCAAACTGTGGGTCAGGGACTCACTAGTGGGTTGTGCCCCAAGTTTTGGTGGTTCATGAAACTGACACGGTAGATTAGGTGATGCGCCTCAAGGGTTTAACAAGCTGCTACGTGGAAGGGGAGCACTGCTGCCCAATCACCATTAAAGCCATATACCTTGGCATTTACAAATCAGGCAGCAGCCTCTAGTGCCTCAAAAAAGTTTGAGAACTACTGATATAGAAGAATGAGGTGGGTGAGTGTGCCTGTCATTCAAATATACATTTGAGAATAGGGCTGGGGCTTAGTTCCTCTCTGTGTAATCAGACTGTCAAACTCCTCCACGAAGTTGCTGGATAAATAAAACTTGGGAGATAAATATCGGTATCGTTCAGTAAAATCACATTTATTATTGGGTTTTGCTATAAAGGAGTAGTCAAACAGGGATCCAATTGGGACAGAGCAGAGGTGGACAGGAGGAAGAAGACAAGGATGGTATCCAGGAAGAAGCAGGCCTATGTTAAAGACAGGAAACGAGAACAGCATCTTATTGCCTTTAGAAAATGACTGAACCAGAAACGCTCAGAATTGATATTTTTTTCTACTGCTCTGAAATAAGATTTCTGAAAGGGAAGTAATATGTTCATGATTCACTGGATAAATGCTAGTAACTAATTTTTTAGTTATTTGGTGAGAGTTATTTGCGATCACAGCGAGATAAACTTGTAGAAAAAGTACTATAAAATTACAGATATCCTCTGTATCCATGGGGTTTTTGTTCTGGGTCCCAGTCCCCACAGATATGGAAACTGTGGGTGTGGAGTAACCCTAAATAAAGCAGCTACCTTGCTCGTTATCTTCATTTTCCATTAGAAGCTAGGGAAGCACAGGTGTCACTTGCTTAACCAAGGAAAATGTTTTGCTTAACTGAGACGCTGTGCACAGGCAATCAGCCTGCATGCTACAGGGAGGAGACTAATCGAAAGTTAATAGGAAGCAGGACAAGTTAAGCAAGGAACACCTGGGCTTCCATTGCTTCTAATGGAAAATAAAAGTAATGGGGGCACACGCGGGCGGGGAGGGGGGAAAGGATCTTCAGACAGGTGAAATTGTGGATACTGGATACAGGGGGACGACTGTAATATTACAATATGGCTTCATCCATTTGGACAGAGGTTCTTGGAATTTCTGTTGCTATTCAGATGTAATAGGCTTGTGTTTAAAGCATTTCAGAAAACACCACAGTATTATGTGAAATGGAAAGTCTTTTCCAAAGGATAAATGCACTCACAATTGCAAGAAATAAAGCATCATTTCTAGCCAGTCATTGCTATAATGCTTACCTTTACATGATTAAATAAGCTCTTCCACCGCATAGACAACCTACCTTCTCATATGTGGGTTCACCAACCGTGAATTTGACCCAACGTGAGTGCCAACCCCACATCAGAAGGGGCTCAAGGACCCCCTAGACATGACCAGAAGGGTCTTCCAGTAGGGTCCAGGAGGTGTTCTGAGGCACAGGGAGGCCATACACAACCTCAGAAGGCCTCTGAAAGGCACTTCCAGTTTTCACCGGAAACCTCCTTTCAGAGGCTTCCCAGACACAATCGGGAGGTCTTTTCTTTCACAAATCAGTAACCAAACTGTCAAACCAAATCAAACTGTGAAAATCAGTAACCGCAGGGGATCTGGGAATGGATCCCCCACGGATACCGAGGGCCCACTTTACGTCTTTCTTCCCAAGTGGGTGTTTGGTTATTGCAATTAACCCCATTAGTTCATCTACATCATGATAAAGCCACAGAACAATTTCTTTAAGAGTATTATAGGATATGGAAAAATATGCACCTGTCCATCACACTAATGTCTAGATGGGAAAGGGATGCTGATAGTATGAGAAAGAAAATTGTTCTGTTCCTTTAAACTACAACATTATGGTGACCCACCAGAGACTAATAAGAATGTTCTCTGAAAGTCAAGTTACATGCAGACAATTTCGACAGCCGGTGAGAAAGGAGCAAGGGAGGTAGGGAGAGCAGACACTCAGGTTGTCTGTTACAGCACTGGGTTGAGATACTGTGCTTCTCCTTGGAGGGAAAACACTGTTTGCTGGTGTAGCAACATGGTTACAGTATGTGTTTCAGAGGCAGAAACCTGATCCAAGTCCCTGCTCAACACTGAAACACACAAGAAAGTCTTGGGGACAACTGTGTCTTTGTGAAATTAGACAGGATAAAAGAGACAAGCATTGCTGCTGCTTCATGACTCTTTGCTCTACTTTCCCTAAAGCACCTGACACAACATTACTGTGCTGGGCATCTTCTTGCCTCAGATAATTGGGTGGCAGAGGGTGGGAAGATGCTCAGTAAGATGCTGCGCCCTCAGACTGTTTGCATCAACACACTGCACACCCAAGCGAAGGAAGAGGTATGTTCAGCTCTCAGACTAACTCCTTTCACAGGGTTCTCGTGCAGAAGAAAAATGAAACCTATGACTTATGATGGTCATGCCACAATAAATTTGTCAGTCTGACCTGTCAGGCAGTTTTGTACAACAAAATAAACCGCTTACCTGATCCTTGTTAACGAACCCCCAGATTCCAGCAGCCACTTCACAAGCAAACAAGATCACGAGGCATGTGAAAAACTGCAAATAAAGCACACAGCAGATAAGAAAAGGTGGCAGCACGGCCAGGTAACAGAGAAAGATCTTTGCGCAAGAGTGAATATATGTGTTTGCATGGACTATGGGTTGCATGTGTGTGTGTGTCCTCATTATATGTTTCCCCACGTTTAAGTCTTCAACCTTTTGAGGATCTAGACACAAAAATTGTCCACACTTATGTCCTTAAACTGCTTTAGCCTTACCTACATATTTTCTTTCTCCTCTGAGCTCTCAAAAAAACAAACAGTAATTATTTATTACAGAATTGTTAATATTGGCACTACTGTTAATGAACTGGAATAAGAGGGAAAGTAACCCTTGACTCTTGCCCACTTCACTTACTTCTCTCCTTGGGTTTCCTGTGTGTCACTTCCCCCAACTGCTTCTTATAAAGGCTGCAGAGGGATGGCCCCCAAGCCCACGAGAGGAAGAGGTGGAGGCCGCAGTGCTGGAGGCCAAGGGAAACAAGTAAGCCTGCCCTATCCTCCTCTCGCATGCTACAGTGTGAGAAAAGGATGAGGCCAGTCTGGACTCCAAGGGGGTGCAGCAGGCTGGGGGAGGCAGTGGGTGAGCACAGGATAGATCCCATCACCTCCCCCAATTTGCTCTAACAAGAGGAAGAGCATACAGATCTGGTACCAATTTGTATCACAATTATACTGTACATTTGGCACAATATTTTCCATTCATTCCAAGGAGATATCTTCAAATGTAATTGATTAGGAAGTGGTTGCATTTCCTGGGTAGGGTGTGTGCTCATCAGCAGCAGTTTCACCTCTCTCTCTCTCTCTCTCTCTCTCTCTCTCTCTCTCTCTCTCTCTCTCTCTCTCTCTCTCTCTCTGCATATTCCATTGCAGGAAAGATGGAGCATTTGGCATTCAGAAATAGAAATAGAATAAAGCCAAGTGATAAAACATTGGAATGGGGATGGAAGGAACTTTGTTGAGGTTTGCCACACTTAAAAGGATGAAGGGTGGTTCAGGATTAGCTGTGCTGAAGTAGTGAGTCTCAGGAGGGGCTTCAAGCAGGCAGAGGGTGTTATACAAGCTACAGAATTGGTAAGTTGTATCTGAATGCTGGATGAAAGGGAGTGACAACAGGACACAGGATATTTATTGACTTGTGAGCTCCCAGAGGCATCTACTGCGATATAGAAACCTGGACTAGATTGGTCCTTGGCCTGATCAAGCAGGGCTCTTCTTATGTAAGCAAGCCAGGGATATTAAAGCGAAGTGGTAACAAGTCCACCTTGCTCTCAAAGTTGGAGGAAGAGTGAGGGGAGGAATTATTCCAGATTTGGGGAGCACAGGGATGGGATGAAAGAATGCAAGAAAGGGGACCAAGAGTAGATACCTGTGTGGGATAGTACAGGATAAAAGACAAAAAGTCTATGGCAGATGTCAACTGCCTTCATGCTGACCACGAGGAATATTTTCTCTACCTCCTGCTTTACACAATGGCAATGTTGTGAAGTTCTATTTTAAAATATGTGGGGAGGGGATAGAAAGGCAGCCACCAGTTCTCCACACTGTTCCTTGCTATTTTCCAGAAGTATGCCTATACTTCCCCTGCTTCTGCAAACTCTGGTCTCCCCTTGCCAACAGTTGCATTCACTTTCACATTTAAAATTATCCCAGTACAATATATTAGATATTGTTTGCACTAGGTCCAAGATATTTCTTTTATATAAACATGAAGGAGGAGGTAAATACCATAATTTGCATCTATACCAGGATGTACTTCTGCACCGGCTTGGAACTGCATTGTGCCTTTAGTGTTTTAGAATGTACGATTTCATGAGTTTTTGATGCTATTCAGTTGACTGCAATCCAATTTCACTCTATAGTATTTCAGAGTTTTGTTTGTTTCAATTGCCCTGCATCTCCATTCAGGGAAAAACAGGGATGAAATACAAAATTCTAAATAACTGAGCAAGAAAATCAGCCTGCCTTTCTTTTTCTTCCCCAGAATTGTTGCTCATTCTAAGTCTGGACTGAGTCCAAGCTAATGATCATTCCCAGATTGTGTCATTGTCACATTGAAAAATGTGAACCCCACCCAGAAATATAGAACTACATGTCTTCTCCCTGCTCTACCCCGTCCCCCCCAACTGAGAAACAAAGTGGCACTAGGTCTAGTGGCTGCAGCTCTTGCATAGGAAATTCCAGAAATATTTTGCATTAACTAGAATAAAAATTGCATCAGTATTCTGTACTTCTCCTCTATTTTCCAGTTCCTCCCAAAACACAAACAAAGCCCAGGATTACTTCTCTCAAACTACTGTTGCCCATTACACGCAGTGCTCCCTGTGAGCCCCATCCCTTCCCGCTGTCATGTCATTACAGTAATTATTACAGACCGGGAGGAAACGTTTGGAAAACACAACATTTTGGTCTCTTACTGTTCCCAGAAGGCACTGAGACTCTTGGATAGCACCGTAGCATCCCAGGAACCCCACAAACATCATCACTGCTCCAACAGCAATCAGGATGTAGATTCCTGCAAGGAAGACAAAAAGGAAGGCATGCCTATTAATAATACTGAGCATTTGCATAGTTTTTGAGTGTGCAAAGCACTTCACACACATTATTTTGATGTTTTCTTGACAACAACCCTGCAAGTACTATTACCCCCATATTTGCAGCTGAGGGAGCAGATTGCCAGACAACCTAGTTAACTCATAGCCAAGGCCAGATTTGAATAGGGGACCCTAATCTGCAACTCAGGGCCAATCCTACCCAACTCTCCAGCACTGGGACAATCATGCTAGTGGGTGTGCTCAGTATCCTGTGGTGGAAGGGCAGGTGGAAGGCCTGCTCAAGAAGAAGGAATAGAGGTGGGGTACCGTTCGAGGGTTCACAAGGGTCCTGTTCCATGATAATTAAACCTGTGGATTTTACCGCTCCCCCCATCCGCTGAACTCATCCGAAGCATGCTCTGGTCAGGTCTGGAGGACTTTCTGAGGTCTGCCAAGGCAGTGCATGTCCATCTGGGGCCTCAGTGGGTCTCAGAATGGCTGTTTCAGCAGAAAAATGCAACGTCTGGTTTTTCAGCAAAATCAGAAATTGCTTATTTCGTGCCTTATAAGGCATTAAAGACACAATGTCCGGTTTTGCCGAAAAACTGGAAGTTGCGTTTTCTGGCTGAAACGGCCATTCTGAGGCCTGCCAAGGCCGCACGCAGGACTCAGACGAGCCTTCAGAGGCAACCAGAGTGCAGCTGTGTTTGCCCTTGGAGGCTTCAGGTTGAGCCTAATTTGGCTCAACAGGGGTCCAGGGGATCCACAGATAACCTGCATTTGTTCCCATATGTTAGGGTTCCATTAGGGCTGCATTGGTTCTGGAAAGCTGGATGAGACTGGCCACTCAGTCTCTTGACCGCTGCGCTGCTCTCTAACTTGAATCTGTCCAGAAACACCTAGTTGTGCAACTAAGGATTGAGCCCTCCGGAGTGGGTGGTATGAGCATATCACCAGTGCTTGCATCGCAAACACATCCAGCAATATGATGCTTGCGGCCAGTGAGTAAGGGACAGCCTGGAAAGCGCATAATGCCAGTGGCCCCTTACTCACTGACCACAGGCATCCATTCCTGGATGCAGGAGGGTATTCCTGGGTGGGAGAAGGGCAGAGCAAGATCCTGACCTCCATGTCAGGCCATGTGGCCCAGCATGGAGGCCCTCACATCTGCTAAATAGCTGGTGCAGACACGAGGATACCCACTGGCGGGTCTCCAGGCTTCCCCGGGGGAAGGAGACGAATGCCCCCTTCCTTTGAGGAGCCTCTGGTGGCTGCCTGGCTACCGATGGATGCAGCAGTAGCTGTTTGGCTACCGCTGTGCCTGTGGTGGTCAGGCAGCTCAGGACTGGGCTGCCAGAGGCCGCTGTTGCTTGTGCAATTTATAGTATAGTTCCTACACACAACTGTTACAGCGCACGAACACAAACAATTGTTTCACTTTTATTCTTTCTGCCTTTATTTCTTTCACCTTCTTTGATTGCCTTTTGCGCCAAATTATTGATTGTAAGCCCCTCAAGGCAGAGACCTATATTTCATAAAGGACCATGCACAAAGACAATACTATGTAAATTAACTAGCAGCAGCACAAATGAAGACTGCTGGATTACACCAAAGGTTCATCGTTCTATTTCCAGAAGTAGCTAACCAGATGCTTCTAAGAAATCAGACAACACTCGTATTTAGCTAGTGAATAGATCCTGTTGCTATGAATAGCTAAATCCCTTTATAAAGCTTCCTATATGAGGTGGGGGGCAACAAACCCAACTTCAATACCTTCTCAAAAGAACAAATTAAGTTTGGCATGAACAAATATTAATAGTTGGTAAGGGGCATACAGGCCAATCACAAACAGGACTTGCTGCTCCCATTGTGAACTATTCATCCAATGTTCCTTTCATTTATTTCTAAAATAGTCACATACACTCAGCTCTGCCCCAAACCTACTATGGATTCAAGATGAGAAATGGCAATCAGCCAAGAAGAACAGGAGGAATGAGAGATTTGGTATGGGCAAAGAGGCAGAGCCCTGATAGGACTGGCAGGCAGACTGGCAGGAGGCCACAAGTAAGGCAAGAAACTCCACACAAAGACCCGATATGAAAGCTTTCACAAAACTACGCCACTACCTTTTTTTGCAGGAAAATCAGAGAAGGGCGACACCTTTGAAAAAGAAGCACCAACTTTAGAATATAAGTTAGCCTCTTAGCATTAGTAACAGTACAAAAAGACTGATATTGGAGAGGCTCTGCTGGAGAACCAAGTAGAAGATTGTAAAATAAAGTCATTTATTTTGGGCTGCCAAGTAATCACTCATCTCGTTAGCCACAAAGAACCACTTTGTGGCAAACAGGTAAGCTGTCGAAAACACTTTGAGAGTGTTCTGCATTTCTCTCCTGCTTCCCTTTCCAGGTCAACAAACATACCAATTTCTGGTCAGAATGGAGAATGCGACAGGCCAGCTTCAGCATGTACAAAGGGCTGTCTTTTAAAGTAGGAAATGAATTTCTCAGGAGAAGGGTGCCTGCTCATAACAAATTGTCTGGAAACGTATCAGTCTGGTTTGGGGAGAGAAATTGTTCTTCTTACCCTGATGGACCATCTATGCTGGGAATGAGACGGGGGATTGAATCCTGCTGGACCTCTCAGTGGCTTTTGATACTGACCATGGTACCCTTCTGATGGTCTTGCTGGATGGGGGGGCACTGTTTTGTACTGGCCCCACTCCTTTCTGGAAGATAGGC
>JAJKFI010039288.1:0-15587 GCA_029204185.1 Lerista edwardsae | reverse complement strand
TGATTGATTGATTGATTGATTGATTGATTGATTGATTGATTGATTGATTGATTGATTGAAGGGGGCACCAGGCACGGACTTAGCCATATTCTACCTATGGTGTGTTTCCACACTTGCTTCTACGCAGGAGGGAGCTTCCAGGACTAACCATTGTCACAACGTGCTGCAGCAGGCCATCCACAGATACAGAACACTATTTTTATCCCTCTTTAAAAAAGAGGGGCTTAGCATCCACCGATTTTTTGCATAAATTCACTTGGTGGATGGCTTCTTCCCAAACTTCCCTTTTCTGTTTAGCCTGCTGAATAAATTCACTCGGTGTGACAGGGCTGAATTCCCACTCTATGATCATCAGGAAGAATTTCTTGATAAGGGACAGTGGAACAGATTGCTGATTGACAGATTGGTGGTAGATTCTCCCTCACTGGAGACCTTCAAGCAGAGGCTTGACAGGCACCTGCTGGAGATGCTCTAGGGGGATTTCCTGCTACAGGCAAGGGGTTGGACTAGATGACCTTGCAGGTCACCTCCAATTCTATGATCTCCCCCTTTCTGTTTGGACAGGGGCACAATTCCAGTGCTTGCCATGGGCGCTATTTTCCCTGGATATGCCACTGTCCACTGTCACCACTCAGACACAGGGTTGCACTGGAAGACTTTTTAAAAAAAGAAAAATTCTTAAATGACATAATCAAATCCAAATTCAGAAAGTCGTTTTAACCTGGTGGGGACTTACCACATGCATTTTAAAGAGAGGGTGCTTTTCTGTTCTACTCAGTTGATTCAATTTCAGTTGAAACTGATTTTGGTTTTCAAATGAGGAAAAAAAGTCCTCCTTTTAAAGTGAAAGGAACCACCTAGTGGAGCGTTGCATCATGAGGATATGAAAAGGAAATGTAAATAGAGCCCAATGAAATGACTGAGCCAGTTTTTCTCCCCTGAAGCCAATACAATTAAAATCTACAGAAAGAGAAAAAAATAGCAAAGCATACTATGAAAAACCAACCGGACATAGTCAAGACTGACAACAGCAATACAATTAAGAGCTTTAAAATAGAAATAGATATATTTTCTGTCCAAGAGCGCAATCCATTGTGCTGGCGCTATGCTCTTGAACCAGCCGAATGCTGTCATAAACGTGCTGTCAAGCGCATCAGCATTGGCGGTACGGCACTGGACCGGCGCAAGCAGCAGCACCAATGCTCGGGCACCGTCGCAACCGCCGGCAGTGCCAGTCTTGTGCCAGTCAAGCACCAGCAGTGCACAGTCAGCGTTGGACCTTGCCAAGGGTGTTCCAGAGACGTGTTGGGGATGTAACTGGGTAGCGTGGTGGGCAGAGATGGGGGTTGTGACGCAGGACGGCTGTAGTGCCAAATCCTAAACCCCGTCCCCAGCCTCAGCGGCCCCAATTCAGGCTGCTCCTGCGCATGTGCACCTGCGCCTGGACAACAGCAGGTGCAGATCTGAGCAGGCCCATAGGGATGACTGGGGCTTACGTGGGTGCAAGGGGGAAACCTCCCCTTGTCCTGCACGTTGCTGCTGCCGCCTCCCAATGTGCTTTAGGATACAGCCCTGTTACGTCGGCCTTACTATGTCAGCCTTAATTAGGATTGGGCTGCCCCAATCAAGTATCACTTTATACCTGTTGGTCTCAAATTTGTAATTAATGAGGGAAAAAAATAGGATGCTGTATTTTCCATCTGGCTTAGATGTTCGCAACAGCGTAGAGCAGTAGTTTTCAAATTGTGGGTCAGGACCCGCCAATGGGTCGTGAGCCAATTTCAGGTGGGTCATGAAGCTCCTAGACCAGCCATGTTGAAATATGGGAAGATGGGATGCTGGAAAGAAGGAGGGCTGTGTGGTAATTTTGCTTGTGTCAAGGTTGTAGAGAGGCTTTTTCCCTCCCTGATTCACTTTGCTACTGGGGAATGGCTGAGAAATCACCCAACTAATTGCTGTATTACCAGGAAAGCAGCAGGCTCTGGCAGCACAGTGACGGCACTTTTGGCCATGACATCACTTCTGGTGGGTCCCAGATAGACTGTCATTTTAAAAAGTGGGTCCCAGTGCTAAAAAGTTTGAGAACCACTGGCATTGACGAAATGGTCCAAAATGCATCGTGTTGCCAATTTTTTCTCTCTGACTCCTGGAGTGGTCCAAACACATTTTACGGTGGTCCTTGTGCCAGCCAAACTTTGCTGGCCTAACTAAGCCAGCCTAACTCCAGGTTAAGATTGTGCCTCAGGCTCTGATGCGTATTAGTGGCTCACTGTAGTGACCCTGATGTGCAGGCCTATGAGGGACATCAATCATACTCTCACTTCTACCGGTCTTCCTACACACCTTGGAAATAAGTCTCTGTAATTTCAACAGAGGCTGCATCATCCACGGCAATGGAGATCCCAGTGCTGCCCCTGGTCGCCTCTTAGCAACACGGATTTCTTTTTCTTTTTTAAGCCTTGGACATTCTGTGCCTGTGATTTTTAAAAACTCTACCCAAAGCACCCTTGCTTTTTGCAAGCCTGTGACAAACAGAAAGCAATACAAACCACAAAAGGTGAAACTCGATTACTCACAAGTAACTTAAAAACCAAGCGGGGAGAAAAGTACAATGAAAAACCTCTAAACTTTAGTCAGAAGAACTAAGGTATCTTTTTTAAAAAAAATCCCGAGGACTGACAGTAGTTCCAGGGTCAAAGTGGTGATTTCTGTTCTAGCAGGTCCCGGTTCGATGCCTGGTCCCTCCAACACAGACGTTTAAAAAAAAATCAGTAGTACCGGAGACAGATAGCCAGGGTTGGCCCATCCAGGAGGCCAACTGAGGCATTTGCTTCAGGCTACCGATTGGTGGAAGTGCCCATCTCTGTCTGCCTACTTTGCTCCACTGCTCCTCCTCCCACTCCCTGGACTGGACCAGGAAAGGAAGGAGGGTGGGGGGGGGTGGATGGAGGAGAGTGGTAAGCTACAACACTGGAGTGTGGGAGGAGCAGAGGCTGGTACATCATTGGATAAGGGCCAGCGTTTGGAATGCTGTCTCAGGAGATCGTGGGCCAGCCCTGTGCGCAATTGACTGTTCAGGATTAGCTCAGGGTTATTTACCTGCCTTGCTGCTGATGTCTCATAGACTTCTGCAGAAAGACGCTTCAAATCTGCTTGTCAGATCTGCCTTCTCCATTCTGCTTCATCACTTCTAACTTCCCTTGCTGCTGCAAAGCAATCCCACCTGCTGCTTCTGCTGCTGTTTTCCTTCTCTCTCCTGTGAGAAGCCAAAAGGGGGCTGTAACAAGGATGCCTGGGGGCCAGTTCACAAGTTCCAGTGTGGGTCTGACTCAGGGATAGGGCCTGAGGGTTGATTGGGCTCTGGGGGCCCTAACCTTCTCTAACTGGGATCCCCCTGGATAAAACCCACTAGGAGGCTACTAGTAAGACCCGGAATCCAGGTCCAATCAGAGATATACAATAGTATAGACACAGTATTGATTTGCAGCAAGAAGTAGCAATATCTAAGGTCCCAATCCATCACACTCACATGTACAATCACTAGAGGTGGGAGAAAAGAGTTGCTTTTCATGAATTTCTGCGTTTTAGAAATGTTAGAAATGCAGAAAGTTTTTAGTCAAAATTTACATTATAATTATAAACTGTAATCCCTTTAAACGTGTACTAGGTGGGTGATATTGGTGGTATAGTGTCAGCAGATACGGTCACAGTCAATACCCCAGCACACCATCCTCCACTAAAGGATGAAGAAAAACCAAATAAAATGGGGTGTTTTTTGTTTTTGTTTTGCAGATTTGGTGTTTGTTTACAAAAATGAGAAATGCAGAAAATTGTGTTGTGTTTTTCTTTCGTTGCCACCGTTTTCACCCACCTCTAGAAATCGCACACCTTTCTTACCCGCAGGCAGCAAAGAGCTGATGCAAGCTAGGTGAAGAGAATGGAGTGGAAGAGTTCTGTTTGGGCCTCCTTGGATTACTCCTTTTAAACCTCTAGGCTAGGACAGTGTGTCCTGCAGCATCACTCACCTGGACTCACTTGTCCAGGGGTGGTTCTCAACCATGGAAGACTCCACCTTGCCTGACTGGAGCTGGCACTCTCTCAGAGAAATCCACAGTTTTCTTCTTTGCTGACCTGCCACTTTCCTCTCTTTTGGTCCTTGGATCACAGAGAAGTTGCACAGGGTTCTCTTGGCAACTTGGTGTGACTGATAATTGGTTAGTTGTTAGGAACTCTGCAGAACTTCATTCTGGCCCAACTCCTGCTCCCTTATCTTTCTCCAGCCTTCTTGTTCAAGACGGGCACCACCTGTTCCTCTACCCTCCGGCCAGTCTTACACTCAGAGTGCAATCCTAACCTGGAGTTAGGCTGGCACAGTTAGGCCAGCAAAGTTTGGTTGGCCGAAGGCCCACCGTAAAGCATGTCTGGACCACTCTCGGAGTAAGACAAGCCAGCGCAGATATGCACCATCTTCCGTGACTCCAAGAGTGATTCAAACATGCTTTACGGTGGCCCTTGCGCTGGTCAAACTTTGCTAGCCTAACTGTGCAGGCCTATCTCCAGGTTCGGGTTGAGCCCTCCTTTCACACTGTCTTGTTCATCTAATTCCCTTTTTGCCAAAAATTAGTAGCATCCTAAGAGAAAGGGTGAGGGGAATTTGAACAAAAGGGAGTCCCTATGCCTAATACTAAGTTTCACAGTCTACAACTAATACGCACACAGCATGCAACAAATAGATTACATATGAACATTATTGTAAGGCAGTAAGAGGACCGCAATTCTCTTCTAAGCCATCCAATGCACCCCCTCATTTTTATTTATTTTTAAATGAACACTTTCCACTCCTGCAATACAATGAAAGATTTGGCATCCCTTGGAGAAGTCTCCACCCCAGGCTCCACCCTGACCGGGTTGATGATAGCCACCCCCGGCACTGGCTCCCCACCCCCTGCACCGCCCTTGCCACGCTCCATTCCGGAGCTCTCTCAGCACACGGGCAGGTAGGCGGGGTGAATGCCACTTGCCTTTGCACCTGTAGCAGCTTGAGCGGGTTGAGCTCTGCTGCTGCTCCGGCCTCTGTAACCCCCTGGACCCCCTGTTAGGTCTGCCACGGCTATTTTGGACCAAAGCCAAGCTAATTACATGATAGTGATAGTGTGCAGTGTGGTCCTCAAATGAACTAGAAATCTCTGACAAAGACGTTATCGTCTGCAGTGTACATTATACAGCGGAAGCGACAGTCCTCAACCTGACATGAAACTCTGACAAGTCAACTGGCCTTCAACCCGGTTTTGTTGCAGTAGCTATAGGCCATCTTGTGCGAGTGACATGTACATCTGCATTAGAGAGAAGGTCCCCTCCTGTTAGGTTTCAACAGAACTGGAATTCAGCCTCCCTCCCGTTCCTTTTACGCTGGTGGGAAGGGGTTGGTTCTGTGTCCTCCTTATTTCCACCTGGCCGGAGGATACAGGCACTGAAGAGGAAGATGTCCCATCCTCCCAGTTCCCTGGCAGAATCAGAGCTTGGGTCTTCCTCCATTACAGAAGGCTGGGCATGAATGAAACCAGGTCCATCTCAGTCCACCCCTCCCTACTGCTGCACAGGGGAAGACAGGCTGGGCAAGGAAGGTGGGATGCTGCCCCTGGTAGACTCTTTTGCTCTGGCTCTCAGGCACTTGCTCAATGAACAGGGAAGGGTGAGGCAAGAATCGCAGCAGCTCATATGGCCAAGTAAGAAAATGGAGAAGACTCCAGGGGTTTGTCTGCTTCATAGTGCTTTACAAGGTGGCTCTGGCAAAGACAGAATCCCTAAATTGAAATCTCAACATTTTACCAGTTGTATCCCTCTATGAAGCATGGATGACAGCAATGGAATGATTTAAAAGAAAGACAATGGCTCAGAAAAAAAAAGAGAGCCCCCCCCCCACAAAAAAAACCTCTATTGAGCCCAAGTGAATAGGATGGGAGCCATTAGGTTGCATTGGCCATTTTAAAAAGCAGCAAGAGATCCAGGCGTTGATCTTCCACCACCAGTTTTAGGCTGGTCCTTAGCCCTGACAAATATAGGCATGTTAGCCAAAGGGCTGGTGGGGGGAGCCAGACGTGAAAATATGCATCACTTTCAGCAGTGGTGTTAAGTACCTTTGATAGAACTTTCACTGAGTCAAATCCAGACTGGCAATGCTCAGACTGGGGCAGACTGCAACTGGGGCGGGGGCCAGGGGGGACAGAGAAACCCCCACAAAAATAATTGGGTTCTCTTGTTTGCCTTACAGGAGTTCCTAATGCAAATCAACTAACAAACACAAGATAGAATTTTTTAAAACCATGTTCAGATGACTCATGGTTCCTTAGACGTAATGCAAAAACCTATTCTCAGTTACTGCTGTCAAGAACTTTTCTCAATAAGAAATAAGTAAACAATAGAAAGCTATACGTATTCTGCAATATTATAGATGAAATATATCTTAATATGAGATAGACACTGCTCCATTTTTTCCCCTTCAAATCAAGCAGGAAGAAGGAATTCCACACTGTCTAAAAACAAAAACTGAAACTGAAAACAACTGGGTAATGATGTAAGAAAAGTGACATGATGTAAGAAACGTTTTGGAGGATAAATTCAGCAGAGCCATGGCTCCAGAATCCAATAGAGAGGAGACCTTGAAGAAGCCCCACCGTCCAAAGCCTCCATACACCAAAGGACAATGACCACAATGGCTCTGCAGAAAGTTTGCCTTTTGATTCTGCTGACATCGGAAGTCATCACGCTGAGATGTGATCGGATCGTGCAGAATCAGGAGCAGGAGAACCGGAGGAACATAGACCTCCTGAATGACCTGGGCACGCAAGGGCTGCCTCAAGAGTGCGTGTATAAAATGCGCAACTTTGGCTTCCCCATGAAAAAACTACTGGGGTCCAGTAACGAGGAAGGAAGAACCACCATGGCAATCATTCTGGAGCAGGCCTCCAAAATATATCAGCACAATTTCACCCAAGCGGACTGGAACGCAAAAATTGTGACACAGCTTCGGGAGACACTTTTCCAACAAAGTGAGCAATGGAGGAGGTGCCAGACTGCAGCAACTGGGAAGGCGGCAAGCTTCAAAGGTCAGCACGTGAAAATGAGCCTGATGGCCTACTTCCAAAGAATCCAGGCCCACCTCAAAGACCAAAATTACAGCTCTTGTGCTTGGGAGGCCGTGAGGGAAGAGTTGCAGAAAAGCTGTTTCGTGGGACTTGATCTGCTCCTGAAAAAGCTTCAGGATTAAACACAAGGTAAGCCCAGTAAGATGTACTTCAAGGGGGAAATCCAAAGAGACGCATGATGCTTCTTAGCTGGGAACATTAAAATTGTTATGCAGCCCAAGGCAGAATAATCTTAATTATTACGTATTTGAAGAATTTATATCCCGCCTTTCTTACGGCAAAGCAAATGCCCAAGGCGGCTAACATAGACAGGCTAGTCTAAACCACCATTTTTCAATTTATTTTTATTTATTTTTTACAAATATACAATATCCTGTGATTCACCAAACCCACAGTCCCAGATATAGCCTTTACAGGGTGGTTCTCTCCTCTGGCTGCATGCCATCGAGCTTGATGATAATGGCAATGTCCTAATCCCAGGAATTTTATATTAACTACCTGTGTTTAAGGGATACTGCAGCTAAGGGATGTGGCAACAATTTTGGACTGGGTCACACCCATTTTAAAGAAAAACAGCCAATTTTTCTGTTTCTAAACTCCTTCCTTCAGTTGAAACTTTCAGAACTTTAAATGTACACAGCCTGGTTAGAAGTTCAAATTGTCATCTGAATTGTCTGTGGATGGCAGTTTTTTGCCTACCTCCGACTGACAAGGGAAGAATAGTGTGTCCAGTAGGTTTATTTTTTTTTAATGGTTACTTGCATTTAATAAAGTTAAACTCAAGCCTCAGCCTGGCGACTTCCCTGGGTAAATAGGCTACCTCAGAATGCCAAATGCAGGGGAGCAGTAGTGAGATGCAAGTTTCTTGTTCTCTTGGGTGCTCCCTGAGGCATATGAGATACAGGAAGGTAGACTAGATGGGTCCTTGGCTTGATACAGCAGGGCTGTTCCTATGTTCCTAAGAGCACAATCCTAACCTGGAGTTGGGCTGGCACAGTTAGGCCAGCAAAGTTTGGCTGACACAAGGGCCACCGTAAAGCGTGTGTGGACCACTCTTGGAGTCAGAGAGGCCAGCACACAGATGTGCGCCATCCTCCCTGACACGGAGAGTGGTCTAAACGTGCTTTACAGTGGTCTTTGTGCAGGTTGAACTTTGCTGGCCTAACTGTGCCAGCTGAACTCCAAGTTAGGATTGCGCTCTAAGTCTGCACTGAAAGCATATTTGGCATTAAAGTCATTTTTCAGGACCGTCAGGACACTCAGCTGGTGAAAGTTCAAAAACCTTACCAAGCTGTAGAGCTGGTGAAGATAGTGGGGTGTCATGGAGAGTGTTTCCCAGGGAGGAGGTCAGCTGACCGAGGAGTAGCACCTACATGTTAGCACATCTGCACCTCTTCCTGCTCCCCACTTTCCTTTTCCTTTACCTGCAGCTAAACAGGGGAAAACCTTGGTAGCTTGTATCTGCTGCCACCATCCTAGGCTACAGAGACCAGGAAGAGAGGGGCCAGCTAGAAACACATCCGCCAGGAGAACATTGAACCACAGGGGTTCGTTCATATTAAACATCAAACCTTGCAGAAATATCTGGGCAAAGAAATGTGATGACCCACTGCGTTAGCAGTGAACATGGACCAGGCAGACAAAGGGACCAAATATAACTAGCTGATGAGAAATAAAAAAGAATTAAACAATATGGGAAAAGAAACAGTCTAGTAAAAGCACAGGCAGGCAGAAAACGCTTGGGCTTGGCTGAAAAATATAAAGAAAAGTTTTGAGCGAAAGGATGCAGTAACCAGCAAGTTGATGGTGTAATGCAACTTGAAAGACACACACACACACACACACACACACACACAATGCAGAATCATTTTGCCAAGATGAAGTTTGCAAGCTGGCCAGATGGCAAACAGATGAAAGAAAATCAATTCCCTGAATGCAGTTTAGCTAGAGCCAATCCCTAGCACTTAGCTACTTACAGTGTCCAAGGCATTCTCAGTCCCTGTACTCAGTCCCTCAGTTAACCTGTTATGTTAAAAGTGGCCAAAAATACAGAAAAATGGGCCAAAAAAAGGAGAGGAATCTGGGCATTCATCACAGTGGCTGAAAGAGCAGCAGAGCAGCCATTGTAGTAGGTCTCAGGCACGGGTGTAGCTAAAGAAGTATAGGTGGGTACAAGTGCAACATTGCAACTGGGCAACAAGCTTTGGGGAGCAATAAGAGGAGTTTGACACCAGTGGCCTTGTTGAAACCTTGGTATGTATGAATACCATCATGTTATAAATGCAAAATGTAATGCAAAGTGCAATAAAACAACTGGGAATGTAATATCTTTATCAAATGTTGTAGCCAAAAAACCTAGAAAACGAAAATACAACTGTCATGTTAAAATCAGTGTTAAAATTGTGATTTTTAGGAATAATACTGTCATGTTATTTATCATCTGATGTGGAATTTCATGCAGAAATGCAATGAAACAAATTGAAGTATAGTATCTTCATTCTACCAAAAGATATGGCCAAACTCCCCCTCCCAAGAAAATGAAAATACAACTGTGATGTCACTTCCTGTTGTGATGTCACTTCCAGGGCATCATTTTGCCCTCTGCACTGGGCTACACTTTCATTAGCTATGCCAGTGCTCCCAGGTTTGAATCTCACCTCTGCCACACTCACTAAGTGGCCATGGGGAAGTCACGTCTATAGCACCAATGTGACAGTAACAATACATACCTAACAGAATGTAAGGACATCCCTACATCAAGATAATATGTGTGTAGTGTAATGTATATTTCAGAAAGCGCTATACACATGTTAAACATTATTATTCTGGAACATCTTCTACTTCCTCTACTTTAGTGGTCCCCAAACTGTCATATGGACCCCACCAGTGGTTTGCGTGGCAATTTCAGATGGGTCATGAAGCACCTAGGGCAGCCATATTGAAAATATGGGAAGATGGGATGTTGGAAATGGGGAGGGCCATTTGGTTGTTTTGCTTGTGTCAAGGTTGTAAATTGGCTTTTTTCTTTCTGATTCACTTTGCTATTGGAAAATGGCTGAGAAAGAACCCAACTTGTTGCTGCATTCTTAGGAAAGCAGCAGACTTTGGCCTCACAATGATGGCCCTTCCAGCCATGACATCACTTCTGGTGGGTCCCACAGATTGTCATTCTAAAAAGTGGGTCCCCGTGCTAAAAAGTTAAAGAACCACTGCTCTATTTCAGTCATTCTTCAGAACTTCAGTTCTGCCTTCCCCCTCAGGTCCTGTTTCTTGCCTGTTTTTTATTTTCCCTGTCATGTCTAACCCAAACAACAAGTGTGCCTGGGTTTATGTACTCTTGACATTTTTCTCACCAGCCATTCAACTTGTGACACCTCTCTGGTCTAAGGCCCACGGGCTAACACTGTATAACTACTGACCAATTATATTAAATGGCAGATATAGAGATTGACCTGTCTCTTTCCAGCCATTGGCTGTCTCAACTGCCGTATAAATACAGAGGACAATTCTAATTGCATAGGACTGACAGGCAACTATGGTCAGCATCCATAGGTTATCGGCAGAGGATCACAGATAATAACAGTGTAACTTTTAAATATTTACCAGAGGCTAAGTAGGCTCTAGCCTCTGCATAATACTGTCTCTTCACACAGTTGACAGCCAAGATGTTGTGATCACCACTAGCTCTTTAAAAATGAATAAAAATGATGCCTGTGGTTTATTACGCTGGTTTGGGTTAGCAGTTGCATAGACAAAATGCCCCACAGGTGCTTCACAGATAAGTCCCTGCCTCTATTCCTGCCGCTTACACAATCCAGTAGAACTTATGCCCTGCTAACTCCATTGATCTCAAATGCACAGGATTAAGCACTCTCACTTTTCAATTCACCAGCATAACCCACAATGAGACTTCTGTTGTACCTTATGAAATGCCACTGGGATCAGCACGGGGTCTTTCTCAGGGGGCAAAGCTCTCCACACTTGGAGATGCAACTCCCATGGTAGCTGTGGATTCATTTTAAATTGTAGAGTCGTCCCAGAACACAATATATTTTACTACGGTGTAAATGTGGACAATATTGTGAAAAAAATGTCTCTTTTATATTCCAGCCATGTGATCGAAACCCGGAACCACGTGGAATGGCACCACATCTCCTCCTGGCCACTTTCAGCTGCTGCCTCAAGCAAAAGCTTGTTGAAGGAAAGTTGATTTGCCAGATTGATTTATCACAGTACTGTCTGCCTATGTCAGATGATCAGAATTTTCATATTCAGGTGCTGGCTAAATGGAAGGAATACGTGACATTGACAAGACCCAGAAAAGGGATCAAAACCCATCGCTGTTGTTTTTTTTCCAAGAGCATCTCTACCCGTCTAGTTTCTGAGTCGCATGTATTACATGCCTCCTGGTGGACAGAAATCCCATGCAAACAACCTGAAGCTGAAGGACTATTTCAAGGTCAAATTTCACCAGTCGGGAGATCTCCAGGAGGAACATTTGACTGGGAAAATAAAGGATCTTCACTTGATTCGAATTTCCAAAGGTCTGACTGCAGACCCTGAACCTGCAGTGGGGCACCCTCTGTCCAGCCACTTATCCAGCCAGAATGTTCAGCCAGTTGAGTTTAAATCATGTTCTGTGAGTGGAAACAAGCCCAAGATCTTCTTTCGTATTGAGAAAATGGCCACTTAATATTGTACTGTTACTATTTATTTTGTTAGACTGCTGTAAGGATATTTGTCACGGACTTCTTTTAAAATGCAATATTTATATTTTCAAAATTTATTTATTTTTATACACGGGTCCTTGGATTGATATATGGGGGGGGAGGCAAGATAAAAAGTATTGTATGAATAAAGTTTTGTGTAGAAAATGGAACCCTGAGCTGAATTTCTTCCTGGACTGAACTCCACCTGGAATCCCCACCAAGTGGAGCCACATAAATCAGCACTTTGTGCAGTGTGTACCTCCAGCTCTCTCTAATGTTGTTTTTGGGGCACACGTCCGTTGGTAATGCACATATAATGTGTTTGTGATGCAAGCCTTAGAGCTGTCCCTTTAATCAGACCTAAAATGGAAAGGTGGACAAATTTTGAATTTAAAAATTTTGAGTTTGACATGCTCAGTATTTGACATTCAACACTTGAACATAAGATGCGCCCTGCTGGATCAGGCCAAGGGCCTATCTAGTCCAGCTTCCTGTATCTCACTATGGCCAACCAGATGCCTCAGGGAACACGCAAGACACATGTGTCCTGTTGCTCCTCCCTTGCATCCAGCGTTCAGAGACAGGCTACCTCAAAAACCTAGAAGTTTTAGGCTTGTATCCTGTGGTGAACCTTTCCTCCATAAATCTTTCAAATCCCCTTTCAAATGCATCCAGGTTAAGTGTCATCATAATATCATGTGGCAAGGAGTTCCATAGATTAATTATGTACTAGGTGAAGAAATATTTATGTTCTAACTCTCAGTTTCAGTGGATGTCCCCTGGTTCTGGTGTTGTGCGAGAGGGAACAGAACTTGCCTCTATTCATCCACTGCATAATTGCAAATTTCTGAGGGTCCAATCCTATCCAACGTTCCAGTGCTGATGCAGCTGCAAAGTTCCCTTACCTTGAAGAGGTCACCATGACTGCACCCCAACCTCTGGATGCAGCATACACCCTACTGGCACAGTTGCATCAGCGCTGGAATATTGGATAGGATTGGGCCTGTGGTCATGTCCCCCCTCAGGTGCCTTCTTTCTAGGCTGAAGAGTGCCAAACACTGTAGTCCAGTGGTTCTTCAAACCTTTAGCACCGGGACCCACTTTTTAGAATGACAATCTGTCTGGGACCCACCGGAAGTGATGTCATGGCTGGAAGTGCCATCATTGTAACACCAGAGCCTGCTGCTTTTCTGAGAACACAGCAGTAAGTCGAGTTCTTTCTCAATCATTTTCCACTAGCAAAGTGAATCAGAAAGAAAAGAAAAAGCCTATTTACAACCTTGACACTAGAAAAACCACCACACAGTCCTCCTCCTTTCCTGTACCCCATCCTTCCCATATTGTCAATATGGCTGTTCTAGGTGGTTCATGATCCACCTGAAATTGGCTCATGACCCACTGGTGGGTCCCAAGCCACAGTTCGATAACCGCTGTGCTAGCCCTTTATGATCAGCACAGAATGGATCATTACTTAAATTACCACAGTGATGTCATCTGGTAATGAAGAACGGGAACTCTGGGCGGGACTTAGGCGTGATTGGCAGCCTGTCTGTTCCGTTCCGTGGCTGCCCTGGCCTTGGGGGGGCTGCCCCCGGTTGGTGCACCCCACCACTGCTTGCCCAGGCACCCAGCGCGCCCCCCACCTGGCAGGGAGCAGGCGCCCCGCCGAGGCCAGGGCAGCCGAGGAATGGAACGAATGGGCAGCAAATCACGCGTAAGTCCCGCCCAGCGTTCCCGTTCTTCAATACCAGATGACATCACTGAATTACGAGGATTAATTTAAAATACATTTCTCACTGGTGGTTCACATTTAAAAAATAATAATAATAATGGTTGGATCTAACCATCAACCATATTTGAGGCTCAAACCATCAATTAAACTAAAGTGTGTTAATTGGCAGGTAAATAGAATACTTACCAATCAAAACCACTTAAATAGAACACTTACCAATCACTTTATAATTACGGGTATTTGACTTTTTTTTTTAAAAAAAAAAGTTGGACCTCTAACTGCTAGCGAACAATCATCCGTGAAATGGGTACAGCTTAAAACTCAAGGCAAAAGTAGATTCCTTCATGTTTTCAACAGAGTCCACCTTGTCTTTTCAAGTACCCTGGACTAATTGCAAACTTGATTCTTCCAAGCTTATCCATAGTAGGGCTTGTGAAATGGGAGTGCTACATTGCAGGTGGGGCTTCTGCATATTCAGGGAAATCCCTAAGTACACAAACAACATTCCTTTGTAATTAAAGAAAGAAACCAAAACCAAAACAGTCTGATGAGGACTGATCATGCTCCTTGCTTTGCAGAAGCCACAGGATGTTGAGCATCTGCTGATCATGCGAAAAGAAAATGAGATGTGCAGAAAGCGGTGTTATGTGTTTTTATTCCAAGGGCACATTATTATAAATTATAATTATAATAATCACTTTAAAAGTGTACTATAGAGGTGATTATAGGTGGTGTAGTATCTGCAGATGCAACCACAGTCATTACTAATATGTACAGATGTTACACTGTGAACCATACTGTGAAGGCTGCATCTGGGACTGAGGATTCAGTGAATCACAGAAAACTGTATATTTGGTTTAAAAAATAAAAAAAACAATTGAAAAATGGTGATTTAAACTAGCTGGCCCATGTAAGCCGCCTGGGGCATTTCCTTTGGCATAGGAAAAGCAGGATATAAACTCTGCTTTTTATAGAAGTTGGAAAGCAGGTGGGCTAGATTTTTTTTTTTTTGCAGGTTTTGGGTTGTTAACAAAAATGAGAAGTGCAGAAAGTGGTGTTATGTGTTTTTATTTCATTTTCACCCACCCACTCTACCTTTACCTATAAGTTTATAGTCAGTCCTATTGAGCTGTCAAGTGCAGATTTTTGCGACAGCGGGAGAGTTCTGTTGTTGCAAAAGGGCATGCAGTGCCCTGTCAGTATCCATCCTGGCAGCACTGCCGCACAAGGTGGCAGCACTCCTAGCCCATCACCAGAGCTACCTACACCCGCCGGAGCGGATAAGGCAGCAGCAGGGAGGGGGCAAATCAGGCTGAAGAGGAGGCAAAACTGGGCAAGGAGGCTACAAGAGGGGGCAGCTCTGGTGGCAAAGGCACACATCAGATCCCCTTGTCTGCCGCCCCCCTGCCCCCTTTCTCTCTTCAGACTTGCATCAGCAATTTTGCTGGCACAGATCCGAGGAGGTCCATTGTGGAGCTGGAGGCTTATGGAGGTGTGAGGGAATTTAAATCCCCTTACCCTTCTGAAGCCTCCCAATCCACACACACCCCCACTGGATATAGCATGTTCATTTTGGGTGGAACTGCACCAGCAGAAAAGGGGCAAAAATAGCACTGGATTCCTAATCCCAGAATAATTTCATTGGAGAATGTGCAGCATGGGGACCCCCACGCCCCGCATTAGCTGCTCAGACTTTCCCATACAGCATCGATGGGGCAGATAACAAATCTCCCCACTTTGTATAAAGCTACTCCACTTTGAGACTAGATGAGCAGCTTACCACATTTAAGTTGTTTTTGGTTTTTTTGCATCAGCACATTGTTTCATGGAGTCTGGTATTGGCTGCACTGGCTGGCAACAGCAAGTGGCGTGATGGCAAATTCTGTAGCTCTCCATGGCAAACCCATGGGACAAGATGATGATGATGATGATGATGATGATGATGATGATGATGATAATAATAATAATAATAATAATAATAATAATAATAATAATAATAAT
>JAJKFI010039287.1:0-19146 GCA_029204185.1 Lerista edwardsae | reverse complement strand
ATCTCAATCATCACATAGTATATATTGCAATGTGTACTTAAAAAAAACAACCCATCTTTTTGTATGGGGCCAAAATCAAAATGTGCTCACATCACAGAGGCCAATTACAGATGACTAACTACTGCACATCAAGAAGCTGCTGTTACTTTGATTAAAGATGCAATCCTAAACTGGAGTTAGGCCAGCACAGTTAGGCCAGCACAGTTTGGCCGGCACAAGGGACACCGTAAAGCACGCTTGGACCCCTCTTAGAGTCAGGGAAGATGGTGCGCATCTGGGTGCTGGCCTCTCTGACTCCCAAGAGTGGTCCAAACATACTTTACTGTGTTGCTTGTGTTGGCCAAATTTTGCTGGCCTAACTGTGCCGGTTTAATTCCAGTTTAGGATTGCATCCTATAGCTTTCCTCAAAGCTATCGTTTCCTCAAGAGTCATCAGGTGTTTTTCCAAGCTCATTCTAACAGTTAGTCTTAAATTTCTCTGAAGAAAACTCAGTTTTCTCAAGCCTCATCCTAAATGTCAAGATATATTTCAATGGAAATGGAGCATTGTAGCCACCTGTCGTCACTGCGCCTTCTGGAGATCATGCGGGGCCAGGTGTTTGATGAGCCACGAGCTGGTTCTGATCCATGGAGCTGGTTTGTGCATTGGAGGCTGGAACAGACAAGTGGAAGTCCAGAGAAGGTGAGGAGGTTACTGAAAGGGATAGCCCTTGGTGAGAAGAAGAGGAACAGAGCGTGACAGGAGAGTCCATGAGCAGAAGGAACAAAAAGGACAAGGAAAGGACAAGACAGCAGAGGAGAAGGGGGTGGCAGCTGAGATTGGGGAGGAAAAACGGACTTCAGAATGGGTCGGAGAAAGCCTGAGAGACAGAGAGGAGAGAAAGAAGGCAGGGACAGGCTGGAGACCAGAGAAGGGGCAGGAAAGTGGAGGGAGAGTGCAATCCTAAACTGGAATTAGGCTGGCATAAACTAAGCCAGCAAAGTTTGGCCAGCACAAGGGCCACCATAAAGCGTGTTTGGATCACTCTTGGAGTCAGGGAGGATGGAGCATGTCTGTGTGCCGGCCTCTCTGACTCTGAGAGTGGCCCAAACGTACTTTACGGTGTCCCTTGTGCTGGCCAAACTTTGCTGACTTAGTTTATGCTGGCCTAACTCACTTTAGGGTTGTGCCCTGAGACTTTGCTTTGGAGAGACCAGAGCAAGAGTGAAGAACAAGCAGGAGGAAACAAGACAGAAAATGAACAGAGAAGAGGAAAAGAGCAGATACATGGCGAGAGGGGTGGCTGGCCAGAGAGAGAGAGAGAGAGAGAGAGAGAGAGAGAGCGAGCAGGATATGGAGCAAAAGAACGAAGAGCATGAGCAGCGGCGCACCTAGAGGGGGATCACGGCACTAGGTTTTGCAAGCAGCCACTCTCCCTCCTCTGGAGCCATTTGTAGCCAACGTAGCCTCTGTTTTGCTCTAGCCGCTGGGAATGGCTCCGAACAGGAGGGGGAGTGGCTGTTTGCCAAACCTAGTGCTGCGATCCCCCTCTAGGTTTGCTTCTGAGCACGAGTGCGGAGTGGGCTAGACTAGAGAAGAGGTGTGTGGAGCAAGAGGGGGGCAAGGCTGAGCAAAGAGCTGTGGGTGGAACCAGAGACCAAACTGCGAGAGTGGAGAGCAAGCAAGGCTTGCCAAGGGGAGAGCCCAGAGGAGCAGAAACAGACCTGGAGATTCCAGGGGTAACAGAGGATGAAGAGAAAGGTGGAAAGGAAGGCAAAGGAGAATGATACCCAGAGAGAGGCTGAAGAGAGGCGCACACGCAGGAAAAAGTGAAGAGGGGCAAAGGGAGAAAGCCAGCATTTCAGCAGCCTCGACGAGATAGAGAGAGCTGCAAGGGCAGGGGGCGGGGATTGAGGCAAGAAAGGTGGGCATCCCTGGAATGCAGTGAGACAAAGACTAGGCGACAAGTACAGGCATGACCCGGTATCCGCTGGGGTTCCATTCCAGACACCCCCATGCATGCCTGAAACCGTGGATACTGGGGATACCTTTTTAAAGATAGGGGAATATCAGTGGCTTTGCTGTAACGTTATAAAAAAAGAGATGTTGTTTAATGTTCCCCTATCTTTTTAAGAGGCTTCCCAGTACCCATGCTATCAGTGGATAACTGAAACCATGGATACCAAATCAGTGGATACTGGGGCATGCCTGTACCTCTCAAATGTAAAAGTACCTCTTGGACTGACCCAGAGGCAATCTCTCCTCCCTTTCTTCATCAGAGCACCTGAATAGTGAGAGTGGATTCGAGAAGTCACAGTGCCAAGCCTGAGTTCCTGCAAGATTGTACTTCCCCAGCGCTTACTATGCCGGGGCGGGGGGGGAGTGTCAATTGCCCCTCCATGGTGGAGTGGTGGTTTTCTGCCATCTCTGCTGAGTGGGAAGGGGTGACAGCAGAAACGAACGGAGCCCCGAGAGCACTCTTGGCAGGGTGACAAAACCGCGCCCCAGCACATCGCCCCGCCCCGTGCGTCACCCAGCCACACCTCCCTGCGCCCGGAATAGCTCCATTTTGGAGTGAAATGGATGCGAGGGAGGGAGGGCCGAACAGCACGCGGGTTCGTCCACGCAATGGCGCCTCGCCGCTGCCGGCGCCCATTGCCCGTGTCACCCCTCGCGCCACCCTTACTCCACCCCTGGTGACCGGGCTCACCTTTGCCACACAGCAAATGCCTCAAACACAGCCGTTTGTTCCATGCTTATGGGCACTGTGTGAATGGTGCAACAATATTGGCACGTGGAGATCACAAGGATCTCAGGGGTGTCAGCTGTGTGGAAATGTTCCATTGCGATCTGCCCTGCCCAACTGGTAAGATTAATCACATCTAATTCTCACTCACATGGGATCATGTAATTGAAGGACACCTCAGTGGAAATTTTTAACTATACACACTCACAGATTTCATAAATGCATCCACCCAAATATCTTCCACCCCAATTATTCCTCGATCTTCATCAATAGAAGATTCTGCAGAAAGCTATTGATTGTTCTGAAGAGCCAAACATCCAAGTACAAGTGTTTCACCATGTTCTATAAATGGTATTTCAAATAATTACTTTTAAAAGGAAAATATTGCTATATTAGTGGGGAATTTTGACCCTTTCTCTTTTCTTCTCCCACTTCTTTCTCTTTTTCTCATTACCCACAGCCAGTGATGCCACAGCTGAATGAATCTGCAACCTGCATGGAGATTCCTCTTTCACTTGATTCTTCCAATGATGTGTTTCTAGAGAGTAAAAGTACTGTTCTTTCTGAGAGTAGCTGATCTGCTGCTCAATGGTTTCACAAAGGCGACCAACGTATTGGTGTTTTTACCCGGAATATGCATGATTGCATATATTGTGACTTACTTCCAAGTGAACATGACAAATTGGACGTATATGTCAGCATATGAAGACGACATCTAGTGAAAAGGAGATAGACAGAAGACGTATCAGTGAAGAAGATACAAGGGGATAAAGGAACATATGGGGGAAAAAAGCACAATCGAAATGACTTGTGTGCAGTGGCGTCACCGAAGTTGGTGTCACCCAGTGCAGTTGGTGTTACTCCCATGGCTCCACCGCTACTGGTCTCAACCCTCCTGGGCACTGTATCTATGAAAGAGGGAGGGGAGGAGCGGGCTGGGGCCGGCATGGCAGGGCTGCCTCTGCCCCATCTGCCATGGCAATGGCTCTGGGAGCAGCAGCAGAAGCCACTGTGGGTGCTCCACACAGCCCGTTGCGCATGCAAGGAGCAGCTTGATAGAGCAGGTGCAGAGGAGGCTGCTGCTGCTCTCCTGCTGGGGTTGGCGCCACTGCACACCTTCAAGGCTGACTGGGACCAGTTGGAGGAGCTGGCACAGGGCAAAATGGAGGCAAGAGGCACGCTTGCCTCCAGCCACTCAGTGCAGTGCCATCAGGTGAGGCAACATCAAGGTGGCTTGCTGTTATCTCACCCTGCTGCGGCACCTCTCCACCGACTAGCTTGCTGATCCATGGCAGGGCAAAGCAATGGTGGGTCGTTTTGGAGTCACCTCCTTATGGTGCTACCAAGTGCAGTCTCCAGCATCCGCACCCCCTTAGTGATGCCACTACTCAGAAATGTGTGCCTGAAATATATCCCCAAATCCTCTATAATAGGAAAATGTTCATGTCAGAACAGCAGGCGGTCCCTTGCTGAACAGACTGCTGCAGAAACGTTTATTGAGAAATCAAATCGATAATTTGCTGAGAAACGCTCTGAAGATCTCTACTTGCCCAAACGTCAACAGAAGTATCTGCTGAAAAAGGTGATTAAGTGCTTCCAATATCTTAGGCAAACTATTCCTATATGAAGTGTGCAGATTAAGGGTACTATGGGCCGTGATGCCAGCAGTGCATGCATACTCACAGCTCTGGGTGTTGTAAATGTACTTTGAAACATGTTTATGGCACCCAGAGAATAGGCATCATTTGCACTGGAGCCATGCAAGTCAGTGCTGCACCCCACTGCGGGTGGTATGGACAGACAGCACTCCAGAAGCACTGACTGGGGGTAAGGCCCACGGGGCAGGAGGACGCGGAAGTGTGGGGGAGGGAGTAGGACCATCCAGGGCCTGTGGTTGCCTCCACTGCCGGATCCTCAAATCCTCAAACTCTTGCACGACTAGTTTGGGATGGCCTTGCTTTCGTCTCCTGGATGGAGAAAGCTGCATGGATGGCAGGGCAGGTTTAAATCTATGAACAAAAGACACATCTGGGGAGCAGGAAGGTGACCCAAGAAAGGACAGAGGGCACAACCCTAACCAACATTCCAGGGCCAGGGTAAAGGCAATGCAGCCCCGAGGTAAGGGAACACACATTCCTTTACCTTGAGGATGCCTCCATGACTACTATTCCACTGCAGGATGTAGCACGTGCTCCATTGGCACCACTATGCCAAAGCTGGAAAGTTGTGCCCTGAGTCAAGAAAACTAGGGCGGGAGAGAGGAAGACAAGGACTGGAGAAGAAAGAGGAGAAAGACTGCAGAGTTGCCATTCTCTTCTAGAATTTAATGAGCCAGTGATGCCCTAACCCGGTGCTGGAACCTGGACATAAATGGTGATGACACAAAACACAATGATGCAATGATGATGTCACAGGCCACATCCGTCCGCGTTCAGCTGAACAGAGCCTAAACCTAGCAGTATGGAGGCCAGGGTGGGTGGGAGGGCTCAAGATCTGCCTGCTGTGCCAAGCCAGCAGCTGCTATTTTTAGGGTCACACCCTGGCTTCACTGCCAGGTGGCGGGTATCCTGCAATACACCATGTACTCCATAGCCATGTACGCATGGGTGGTACCTTACAACACCCCAGTGCATTGCAACACACAGATCGGGAACCCCTTGGCTACGGGCATGAAATGAGCCTCTTGGTGGACCATAGAACCACTTGCAGTTGGAGAGCTAGTCTCTCACACCATGTATCTGGCACTACAGCTACTTGAAGGGATCAATAGTACTCTTTTGAGCAACTGCCACTGATGGTCAAGGAAGCCCCAATCAGAGGACTGAGACTTATCTCAGGGCTCCTCAAGAAGTCTAGGGTCCTTCACTTGCCACCTTATTCAGAGGGTGCACTGAACACCAAAGCAGATGCAGCAAAATACTGTGATTTTCACTTTCACCAGAATTCATTTTCACATTAATTCATGTCCTTTTAGAAATGTGAAGAACCACAAATGGAATCTGTTCCCCAAATTTTGACATGGGCTCAGAATAGCATCGGGGGGTCGACATGATTGATAAATGTAAAGAAAGCCAAAAAGTGAAAGCAGAGTGCCAAAAGAAAGGCAAAAGGGAAAAGGGAAAATCAAAACTCCAGCCCTTCAAGTTAAATACAAGGCAGGATCCAAAGATGCACCAGAAGCCAGAACATCTTCCCCGAGATTGAATCTCCAAGATTCTGCACTTCAGCAAACAGCAGGCACCATCATCTCCAAAATGATCGCAAAGGGGTGCCTGCTTGGGTGTCTGGTGGTCCTCTTCTGCACCAAAATCTCATCTCAGGACTGCAGCAAATTTCAAGAAAGGCTGCAAGAAGCCAACAAGGGCAACTTGAACCTTCTGCGGAGCAAGATGAGACCAATGGTTTACCTGCAATGCGTGGAAGATGGAACTGCATTCTCGCCCAGGGAAGACATGCTCAGAAGACTCAACATGCCCCTGGAAGGGAACGCCAAAGTGGTCATTCAAGAAATCCTGCAGCAGGCAGCCCTGATCTTCAGTCAGAACTACACCGACTCTGCATGGGATGAGAATTCCATGGAGGTTTTCCAGAAAAGACTAGATGAGCAAATTAAGGGTCTGAAAACCTGCCTGAGCCCAGAGAGGCAGGATGGCATCATCTCCCCCAGACAGCAACACTTCCAGCTCACCAGACCAGTGAAGACTCACTTCCAAAGAATCAGGGCCTTTCTGAGAGGGGAACAGTTCAGCCGGTGCGGCTGGGAGAGGGTCCAGATGGAAGTGCACCACTGTTTTGTGCTGATCAACCAGCTCATCCAAATGATTCAACCATGAAGGTACAGTGTACTTTTAAAAATTGCACTTTTGTATTAAACCAAATGTTTCTAATTTCATTGAAGCCAGTCAAGGTAGAAACTGTAGAAACTGCACACCAAATATTGGGCCCAACCTTCCCATGCCGGTGTAGCCGCAACAAATTTTTCCTTACCTGTAGGAGGCCTCTGTGATTGTCCCCCTTCTGCAAGATGCAGTGCATGCCTAGTTGACAGGTTAGCACCATCTCTGGAAAGTTGCATAGGATTTGGCTCTAAGACAGTTTTATCACATACTCTAGTTCTTCTCCTCAAAACATATCCAATGCTTTTTTGAGCAGATTTGAATGGTTTGCCTTGAATGTTGGAGTTGCCAAAACTCAGTGGTAAAGTCTTGCCCCAGGTCTTATGAACCGTGTAGGCTTAAGTTAGATTTTGTTCACCAACCTCAAGTTTCAGGATGTTCACTTGAGAGGTATTTATCATTACCTCTTTGCAGCTTTTATTTACAATCACCTTTACTGTTTTCGATGCTCTCATCAGAATATGCGGAACACCAGTGATGAATTTTGTTAAGTCTTACGAAAACTCTTTTTCTTCCATTGAGGATGCAACCCTAGCTCCCCATTAGGCCAGTGCAAGTCCCCTATACCGGCCTTGGAGTATCGCAAATGCACCGTAAAGTGGGTTTGCGCCACTCCAGAGCAGGCTAGGCCGCCGCAAGGTAATTTGTGTCTGGCCAAGTCAGGCCAGCACAGGGGTTGGGGAGGGCAGAGGAATGGGGAGGCAGTTCAGGGGGGAGGAAGGGCAGGGGGGAGGCCCTGTGGTTGGGCTGGCCCAGGGAGTGGAGTGGAGCCAGGGTCCAGCATTTAGCCTCTGTCCATGGCTTAGTCGGCCTTGCATGAGCTGCTTGGAGTTGCACCAGCAATTTCGCTTAGAGTAGCCCTATAGATGCTGCTGGGGCTTGCCCCAGGGTAAGGGGAAAATGTCCCTTACCCCGAGTCAGCCTTCAGCTGCCGCCTAACATGCACTGGATACAATGCAGGCCTACCGGTCTGCCTGTTCCCAGTGCAGGTTAGGACCGGGTTGTCCATCGTTCAATGAGTAAGAATTTGAAGTCCATCTTTTAGATGGAATTGGAATTCTTTCTTTAGGCAACTGAATCAGGAGGTTTCCGTGATTTGTTCTATGTGGTTTGGGCAACCACAGAAGTCTGTAGAGATCATGTGGGGTTTTCCCCGCAACCAGAACTGTCAATTTCGTGGGAGGACCCATGTGATCTACCCTCCCCAGATGGTGATGGCATTCACATGCATCCCCCAGTATCACAATTCACAATTCACAAAACCTTTATTGGCATATAAAACATAAAACAACCAGCAAGCGGACCATAAAACAGACAACAACAAACAGTTGGCTACCTCTCCAAAGCTGAGATAACTAATAAAATAAGATAAAAAATTTTTATTTTTTTTATTTTTTTTTGCATCCCCCAGTAATAGACGTTCAAATTTAATATATACAGTATAACATTTCTTTCATGCTCATCGCTGTCTTATAGTCTTGTTTAACAAAATCACACACATTTAGAAGAAAGCCGATTCATTTTTCTCAATGCCAAAAATCTCAGAAAGGGTCCACATTTCAAACAATGGCTTAAAAAGGGGAAGCACATTTTTAATTGACAGAGAATTGTAACCACTTCTCTTTTTCTCTTCAGTCGGCTGCCAGCAATGCAATCAGAACAGCAGAATGAACCAGCAACTTCAACTGACCTTCAAAATCATTCCTGTTTCTCTTGATTCTTCCAACGTTATGTTCCCATGTTCCATGGAATGACATTCCTCCAAAAACAGCCACTCTTTCCTCTTCTAGCCCATCAGTTTCTCAATGATTTCATGAAGGCTGCAACTCTATGCGCACTTATGTACACAGGGAAAAATCTCCACCGCACATACTGGGACTTCCGAGCAAACACGGGCAATTTGAAATAGCATGTCAAAAAATGAAGATGTAATTTGGCAATATAAACTACAATACTGATGAAGAAGATAAAGAAATTAATGGGCGATAAGACGAAAGACTCTGCTTAGAATTGACAAGTCAGAAGATTCTCCAATATATTTTCTGCATTTGTAATGAGTTCATACTTCATACTTCATAATAAGTTGTGAAACTCTCCAAACATCTGTCCTTGCACAAGCCCCAATGGAAGTACTTTGTGCTGGACAAAGATCGCAATTGGAGGGAAAACTATGTCTCAGGGAAGTTATTCCTTTATGAAATGTGCAGCGTTAAATATATTTTTATGGTTATTATTAAGACTATTTATAGACCAAACAATGCCATGCCATTTAAAAAATATTGGCCCTCTTAGAACACTGTGAAGATGTTATTTCTATGTTGGCAATTGCAATTGATATTTATGTTGCTGATCATTTAACTTGAACACCTGTATTTATTTATTTATTTATTTATTTATTTATTTACATACGTACATACATACGCCTATATATATTATTATGTATTTATTTTAAACTTTTATAGAAGATTAAAATGATCTTATTCTTAAAAAGTGCAACTCCAAGCAGTCTGGTTTATTTTGTTTACTGTATTGTAATGCTACGAAAACCTGAGACATTTTCTAGTAGTTTGTGAATTCTAGGGAATATAGGCCAAGGGTGTAAAACATAAGGCTCAGTACAGGGGCTTGATGAGGTCTGTGGAAGCTCTTAATACAGCCCTGTCTGATTGTTGGTCTCTCCCAGCACCATTACATGGCCAGCTGCTCTCAGCTGTTGAGCTGCACAGTGGCACATTGGCTGCAACATCGGATAGGATTGTGCACTTTGAGTGTCTCTGCAATGACAAAAACAGTGATTGGGTTGTTTTAATTTGCTGTTGCTGTGTATGGCTACAGGAGTGCCTTGAGGAGGTCATACACATCAACATTTACCACTACCAACTGCTCAAGTTGGTGCTTCTACAGTAGGAATATACACTGATTATAGGGTGTTCAATCCTAGCCAACTTTCCAGCACCGGGGTAACAGCAATGCAGCTGCAAGGTAAGGGAACAAACATTCCCTTACCTTGAGAAAGCCACCGTGACTGCCCCCCAAATGCAGGATGCATCACATGCCCCACTGGCACGGCTATGCCGGTGCTGGAAAGTTGATTAGGATTACATCCTCGGTTTGGATTGCAAGTGTCTTCCCCCTCCCCCCCAAAACTGAAGGCACTCCATTCAGGAAGGGACCATTTTTACTGCTCCCTCTTGCTGCTGCAGCCTCCCCATCCATGCTATCCTGTTGGCTAGTAGGTTTCGTGTTTTAAAAATTGGTTACTTGTGTTTAATAAAGCTAAACCTAACCCATAGTCGGATGTCTTCACTGGAGGTGTGTGGGGGGGGAGGTGCAAGATAATAGGCTATCTCAGAATGCCAGATGCAGGGGGGTGGCAGAAAGATACAAGTATCAGGCTGTATCTTTGATACAACCTTTGATACAACATGCTCCCTGAGGCATCTGGTGGCTCTCTGTGAGATACAGGAATGGATGGGCCTTTAGCCTGATCCAGCAGGGCTGTTCTATATTCCTATGTTCTGGAGGATCCCCTAGCCCTTAAGAACATGTGGGGAAAGGGTCAGTGGGCTACAGAGGAAGTCAGAAAAAAATCCCACCAAAACGGATGTGTTTTGCCAAACACATCCCCATTCTCATTCTCTCTCACGTTCACTCTACCCAGCACAGATTACCTCGGAGGATTATGAACATAATCATATGTATTATATGTTTTGTGCCTGTCCCCTGTTCCCAACCTCCAAGCCTTAATTGGCTCTTCTGCACCTAAACAACATGCGGACATCCTGTCACACAATCTGTACTCTGAGAATGCAATAAGAATGCAATAACAAAGACAATAAGGGCACAATCCTAACCAACTTTCCAGTACTGACCTAGCTGTGTCAATGTGTCAGCATGTGCTGAACCTGCGGTGGATCAGTAGTCACGGAGGCCTCCTCAAAGTAAGGGGGCGTTTGTTCCCTCACTTCAGAGCTGCATTGCCCTTACCCCCATGTTGGAAAGTTGGTTAGGATTGTGCCTTAAATTGGGAGTCAGGAGCAGAATCTTGATCCCTCTCCCCTTTCCTGGAGTTCATTATCAGGTTGTTCCCCTAAGGCTCCTCTCACATACTGATACAGTAAGTTTCTGACCATGCAGTAAGGGAAACTCACATGCCACAAAATAGCCCAGTGATAGCATTACTCCCACCCCAACACATGTGTTGGCCTTGGTCATAGATCTAGATCTCAGTCGTTTCATCAGATTTTCACAGGCTGGGTTCTGCTCACTGAACCACAGGTCAGGATCTATGGCAGGAATGGTGGGAGGACCATGCTCTCCTCGGATGCTGTTTGCCTTCCCCAAAAGATTTACAATTGGACACATTCCTTTGGAAAGTTAATTGGGGACTATTGACGGTTAGGGAGAAGGTGTAGATAATAAAACTGGCTGAGGAGTTCTCACCCTGGCAGGGAGTGAAACAGATAAGGAATAGACAGAGGTGCCTCTCTCAGGAGGGGGAGTAGACCAAAGTGCTCCCATGAAAAGAATTATACTCCTTTGTAGACCAGGTGACCCTGAAAATCAGCGGCACTTTCTGCTCTGGGAACCATCACAAATTCAGGCTGTTTGTTGATCTTTTGCTTAAAAGGGGTATAAAGGCCCCCTTCACTCTTCAGATGATGCTCATGGATCAGGCCCCACTGAGTTGTCTGATTCGAGGCACCATGATTCTTTGTCTCCATTCGGATACACACACCTGAGCATCCCGTGGCTAAAATCCCATCTCTTTTTTTTTACTCAATGGCTACATTTTTCTGCTGAGGAATTATGACTCCCAGGCCCTGTGGCCTTCCAGAACGGGACAAGGTGCTCTGCACTTTGCCACCAAAGTCTGGGGGGATCTGATTCTCAGCAAGGAAGTGGCCAAAGCCTGGTCTCTACTGCTGAAACTAGTTGGGGGTCCTTCTTTTCTTCCCTTCCGCTCTCCAGCCATCCTGTTTGGAGATCTCTTCACACTAGATTGGTCGTCTCAGCAGATTAAGGAGAGGTGATCTTTGGCTTTTAGGCCAACTCTGCCTTTTTTGTTTGTTTTATATTTGTATAACTTTCCCTGGCTGAATGGGTTTATGTCTGTTATATCAGCCCTTCTCCTGAGTATACTAATTAGTGTGTGTGTGTGTGTGTGTGTGTGTGTGTGTGTGTGTTCTTCTTCCCCAGCAACAAATATTCAGAAGTGAGAACCTGTGAGTTATAAATGGTCATTTGTTAGGAAATTGAGAGAATAGGCTAACAGAGACCCTTTGGGGCACTAATATCAGAACTAGTCTCTTATTGTGACCAAAAGATTGCTGCTGTATTTTTTTTAGTGGTTTTTAAGTGGTTTTTTTTTTTAGTGTGCTCTATTAGGAAAAGGTGAATGTGTGTGGGTTAATGCTTTAATCAAATGATGCCCTTAAATGTTGTCATCCATTTCCACCCATTTCCCCCTCTCCTTTCCCTGTTACTTCTTCCTTGCATTCACGCAGCACACAGCTGGTGCTTCTTCTCCTCCCCCCCCCCAATCCACAGCAATTGCAACAAGTTTTGTTGCAGCCTTGGTCAGGAGTGCAGAGATATCATTCTAGCTTTTATAGGTTCAGCAATCTTACTCATTTATTTTGCAGAAAACATTTGTCTTTGTAACCAGTCCTTTTTTAGTGTCTTTTTATAACCACCATTTATTTCTTTTGAGTTTGAATTCATTTTAGCCAAGTTTTGACATGTGTGATTTGCTTTTGAACTTTGCCATTTAAATATTACATTTGTCATTTTAATAAACGTTATATAAGTATGAACTTATGTAATAAGTGTACTTTACCCTCTATTTTAGAATAAGTATTAGTAAGTAATAAGATAATAAGTAATCATTAATGGGTTAATTTATTTATTTCTGATCTCCCCACCCACATCCCTGCCTTTTTTGATATCTAATCAACCCCTCAGTAACAGTGGCGTTTCTATAGGGATGGCAAAGCTCTAAGTTTTGCAAGAAGCCTTACCTTGCAGTGGAGACTACTCCTCTCCTGCACCATTTTAGCCAATCTTGGCGTTGCTTACTGGCTACAGCAGCAAGGGAGAGGAGGGATTTACACGACAGGGTAAGGCTTCTTGCGAAACCTAGAGCTTTGCCATCCCTGTAGAAACGCCTCTGCTCAGTAAAGTGATGGCTTGTTTGATGCAGATTTGTTATTACATCACAATTTGTGCATGTCTAGTCAGAAATAGAAGCCCCTGTGAGTTTAATGGGACTTATTCACAGGTAAGTGTGTATAGGATTGGGTCCAATCCCATCCAGTTTTCCAGCACCAATGCAGCCCAAGGTAAGGAAATAACCCTTACCTTACCTTACCTTACCTTGAGGAGGCCTCTATGTGCTGACTGCTATACAGCTGACTGAGACTGAGAATTCTTGTCAGTGCCAGCCAGCCAATGATAATTTCCTGCCCAAAGCACAGCACCAATTGGTCCCCTCTCTGCCCTTTCCCATGTTTTCCTAACCAAAGAATAACTATTCCTTCCATCCTTTCCTATCTCTCCCTCCTTTTTCTATGAAGAAGGGAAGGAGAAAAGCAGCGTGGTACCATTTGGCCTGCCTTGCTCTGAAGGCCACCCATGGAGGGAATGCCTTATCAACCACCATGTTGCTCCTAAGATCTGTCTGAGGGGACAATCCTAACCTGGAGTTAGGCAGCAAAGTTTGGCTGGCACAAGGGCCATCGTAAAGTGTGTGTGGACCACTTTCGGAGTCAGACAGGATGGCATCAGTGATATCATGCACCCACTATGCACCACTACGCGAGTACCAGTTCCTAGAAGTTGAGCTGGCCCCGCCCACTCGAAGCTGGCCCCGTCGGCTGGTTGGCTCAGCAGCTGCGCATGCGTACTGCACACCCGCAGCCGTTGCCTGCACTTTCTGTGAGGAGGCAGGCAGGCAGGCAGCGTGGTAGTGGCAGCATTATGACATCACTTCCGGCTATGACCTCACTTCCTGCCATGACATCACTTCCGGCTTATGATGTCACTTCCGGTGGGCGGACCCCGACAAGTGCCAATCAAAAGTGAGTACCTGTTCCTAAATCATTTGGATGATACCACTGGATGGCATACATTTGTGTGCTGGCCTCTCTGACTCAGAGAGTGGTCAAAACATGATTTACGGTGGCCCTTATGCTGGCTAAACTTTGCTGGTTTAACTGTGCCAGCCAAACTCCAGGTTAGGATTGCTCCCTCACAATCTGGGGCCTGAGTAAGCCCCCTTCACCCTGCTTTCTGGTAGGGCTGGCCCTGACATTCATTCTTGACCTGCTCTTTCTGGCCATTTAGTTCTGCATTTTGCTGCTGCTCTTGCATAAGTGGATCTATCTCTGCCCTGGTCCATTATAAGTAGGGACAGAGTTCCTACACCTTTAAATGTTGCCTGCATGAGGGAATTTGAGCAGATGCAGCTTTTGAAACCTTTCCATGTTGAGCTGCACCTGACCAAATTCCCTCTTCTATACAATGATTAAAGGTATAGGCACTCTGGCCCAGTTTGTATCAGGTAACCCTAATTATAGGTGACTTGTCAAACCAATAAAATATCACTTTCAGGGCACAAGCCTAACCTGAAGTTAGGCCTGCACAAGTTAGGCCAGCAAAGTTTGGCTGGCACAAGGGCTACCATAAAGCGCGTTTGGACCACTTTTGAGAGTCAGGGAGGATGGCGCTCATCTGTGTGCTGGCCTCTCTGGCTCTGAGAGTGGTCCAAAAATAGTGTCCCTTGTGCTGGTCAAACTTTGTTGGTGTTACTTGTGCTGGCCAAACTCCAGGTTAGGATTGCACCCTCAGTGGAGAGTGTGCATGGAAACCCATAGAAGGTTCTTTTCGGGCAGGGGGAATGACTCCAGAAATGTCATTCTGATCACTTCATAGAAAGTCTAATTAAATAGGTGGAGTAGCGACCACACTCTTGTCTTCTGCCTCAGCTTTTGCTCCCGAGGAAAACAAACTGGGGGTGCTACTCACTATGAGAAAGGCCCGTCAAAACCTTCCTATCACAAGCAGTTCATAGCTCATCCATGGAGTTGTGATTTTCTTTTAAGGATGGCTCTGTTGCCCTCTTCAGAGCACACACCTGAGAAGTTCCTCAGGATAGCAGTGTCAAGCCCCACTGATGACATGCATGCTCACTCCACCCCCTGCTGTGCCCATATCCAGCATTTGTCTATAGAACTAAATGGTAAATTCCAGGAGAGGTTACCCACCCACCCCCGCACCCCCACACACACTTTGGAACATTCCAGCATTTCTGCATTGGTCTCTGTAGGTTAATGCTTGAATGCAGGGGAAATGGGTGGGGTGAGGGGCACAAAGCATTGATGGTAAGCCGAGTTTGGTGGCATGATCCTGATTCATGACCCACACAAATGTGTGCGTTGCCCATGGAGAGCAAACATCTGAAGAGGTCCTTGTCTTCTGAATATTAGAGCCCATGAAAATGCATGCCCCTCCATAATACTTCACATATGAGGATATGTGGCGTAGTGGTTAGTGTAGTGATTCAAAAGTTGGACTTAAACCTGGAAGATCCAGATTCAAATCCCTGCTCAGCCCTGAAGCTTCCTGGGTTGACCTTGGGCCAGTCACTGTCTCTCACAGAGCAATCCTACTCTGCTCATTGCGTCGGCGCTACACTTTGCCCCTGCGTCGGTGCTAAAGCTCTCAAGCCGACGCTAGGAGTAGCGTTGGCTTGAGAGCGCCGATGGGGAGCCTCCCTTACGCTGAACGAAGCCGGTCGGCGCGAGAAAGTCTCTGTCCCGTACCGGGACTGGGATTGGTGGGGAGGAGGGAGATTGTGGGCGGGGAGAGGGCGGGCTCCGGATTCGGCCATAAGGCCAAATCCGAAGCCTGTCCGGGAGGCGACGCGGTTCAGGCCACGTGGTCTCCTTGGATCCGAGGAGCACATTGGTGAGCCTGGAGCTTCCCCAACGGTAAGGGCACGAACGGTAAGGGCTCCAGCCTCCCCAAAGCAGCATTGGATTTGGCACTGCCTGGTCGGCCATGCCAGTCCAACGCTGCTTAGGATTTTGCCCTTAGCCTCATCTACCTCACAGGGCTGTTGTGAGGGCAAAAGGAGGGAAGGAACCATGTACGCCACCCTGAGCAACTTGGGTGGAATAAAAATGTGAAAAATAAATATTTAAGCGCATTTGCCACAATGCAGGAGTGCCTCTGCATCCATGCTGTTTGCACATGCCATGCGCAATCAAGCAAAGAAATGCATCGGTAGAAGTACTTCTGAGCACATCATTCCCTAGCTGGATTGGGACAATTGTATTCAAGGAGTTCACCGAATAGACTCTGAAAGGTTTTCACCATTCACTTTTCAGTCTTTCCTTTGGCCTTTTGCAAGTGCCAGTGGCTGCAATCATGCTTTTGTTCAATGGAAAAAGCAACCTACTTCCTTCAAGCAGTAGAAATTCCACCCTGCCAGCCTGAAGGCATGGCATGACTATTAGAAAGTGAAATGTGACAAGAGAGAAACAGGAAGCAGGGCAACCCCTGGGTGCTGATCAGACAGTGCAATTGGTTAAGGAGATGTAAATGAGACAAAACAAGACCAGATGAAAGACAAAACTAGCAAGAAGAAAACAATGCGTGAAACCAAAGAGCTCAAGTTGCAAGCAGGGTTTATTTCCTTTTCTGACACATTGCTAATGGCTTTATTTTTAGAGCACTTTGCATGATTCATCTTGTAAAAGAGGCACACGAGAAACTGTGGACCGCAACTCTAAAGCATAGGAATGTACACAGACCACACGCTTGATAGATCATCTAACAATTAGCAAGCACACTAAACCCTGGAGTCAGCTGTTGGAATCAGACTTGATCTTGCCTGGTTCCAAAGCTGACATCACTGCACTTTGAACAGAGTAGATGGGTTGAGAAGAGCCAGCCTTTCGGTTCCAATGTCATCCACCCGCCTCCACCACCACAGAAAGTAGCAGATCAGAGGGTCCAAAATAAGGGACCCATCCTTGTCACTAGAGATGGGACTTGTCCCCATTACAAAAAACATTGTTCACTTTCACATTGGGGCAGAAGCCAATACGAAAAATAAGGTTACTATCATAAACACATAAGACTCACTGTGGATCAGACCAAGGGCTATCTGCTCAGCTTCTCTCTTGAGACTCACAAGTAGGTCATGAAGCCATCAACCTATGCCCAGTATCCGGGGCTCTTCGGAACATGAACTTTAGCTATCTATCTAAACATCTTTAGATATTTAGCTATCTTGGGATCCAATCTGATCCAACTTTCCAGCTCCAATGCAGCCGTGCCGACAGGGCATGCATGGCAATGAATGTCCCCTTCCCCCAAGGAGCCTCTGGTAGCTGTTTGGCTCCTGATGCGCCCGCGGTGGCCAGGCAGCTCGGGATTGGGCTGTAACTAAGTACAGTGGGCCTTCTGTGTCTGCAGCATCTGCATCCATGGATTCAGCCAACTGCAAATTAAAAATACTTTTAAAAAGGGAAGTCCTCTTTCTTTCTCTCTATCATGTGACCCCATCTTCCCTACAGTCTGAGAATGTAGGCAGCATTTTTCTCCTCACGTTCCTCTCAAATATTTCCGGTCTCAGTTTGAAGGTATTGACCTTTAAAGCCCTTCACAACTTGTGCCCAGCCACCTAAAAGACTGCCTTCTTATCTCCCACACATTCCAGCCTGCCCTCTTAGGTCATCTGAATGGACTCTTCTTCAATTGCTGCCTCTAAGTTAAAGAGACGGTGGCTCAGGGGCAGCCTTCTCTGTAGTAGTGCCACGAATATGGACTACCCTCCCAGTGGAATTAAGAACTCTCTCTTCCTTTGTAGCTTTTTGGAGAGCTCTCAAAATATACTTATTTTGTCTGGCACTTGGATAGTGGGTGGCTGTTTGCCTTCTGCACCTCTGGAATAGTGTGGAGCTTGACTGATCCCTCAGACAAGTCTGCTCCCCCCACAACAGCCTAACAAGATGGGTTGGGTCTTGCCCCATTTTCAAATGTTTTATGTGTGTGTTTGTATCCTTAAAAAATAATGTTGTAATGCTTTTGTACTCGATGTTTTGAGTTACTGTTGTTTCATATTGTAATTTTATTATGTAACTCTGTAAGCCGCCTTGAGCATTTGCTTCGGCATGGGAAAGGCAGGGTATGAATGCTAATAGTAGTAGTAGTAGTAGTAGTAGTAGTAGTAGTAGTAGTAGTATGGCCAGGGCTGCTGCCCATTTTCCCCTATAAAGAGAGGGCTGTGCTGTGTATGATGGGGACACATATGAGGTGCCTCCTTCATAGGGAAAGAAAGGATGCAAAGGAGAGTGAGATGCTCCTCAGTTGTGGGCCCAGCCAATGGGCTGTCCAGGGACAGAGGAGGAGGAGGTCTGCCACCTCCGCTGTTTCTCTGCCCCCATGTGCTGCTCCGCTCCACCTGCATGCCACACCAGGCTCCATTTAGGAGCTGTATGATGGCAACGGCAGGTGAGAGGGCCAAAACTGCTTGCCTCTCGGCAAGGCAAGGCACCTCGTCGCTGCCCTCCTCCTGCCCCAGGAGTGCCACGCACGGGGCTTCCCCCCCCCAACATAATGGTAGGTCTGCGATTGGTGCTCCTTGTCAGCAGGCACAGTTCTCTCAAGAAGGGATGGTGCTCAAAATTAAAATACTTCTTTCCTAGATCTGTTTTTATGGATCTAGTAAAGCTAGGTGGGTCCCAATAGATAGTTGTTTTAAAAAGTGGGTCCCAGTGCCAACAAGCTTGGGAACTAAGTGATCCATGCACCAACATGTGTGCTGGGATAGTTCCACACATCTCCCTTAGACGTTTTGAGTTTTGCAGGTTTTCTATATGTATGAGTTAGAGCTCTTGAAAACCTTCATATCTTTTTTGAGAAACCCTGTAGATTGTTTTCATTGCTTTGAGCACTCCAACGTGCAAGTTAAAAAGTGATTTCAACGTTTTAAAGCAACAGCAACAAATGCATATATGATCCCCACGCATTTTTGGCCACATATTATAGTACCTAGTTTTTACTTTAAGAGGGTCATTCATACTAAATGTACTGTAAAAAACAACAACAAAGCACCATCACCACAAGATGGTGCTATTGAGAAAGGAGTTCTGCTGTGTCTTTAGCAGGGCTAAGCAGTATACACAGTTGAAATGTTAATATAGTAAGAGGAGCATATATGTTTCCATCCATATCTTTTGCATTCATTGGAGGCAATAATATAGCAATAAATACAGCAATAAATCAATATATCAGATCCTCCTGCTGTACTGGTTTGAATCAAACCTATCCCAACATCACCTCTCTGTCCTGGCTGGATTGGTCTCAAGTGGTATTTATAATTTATTCAGTGAGGCTTCCTAAGCTATGCTATTGATCAAGGAGAGAGAGAACTTTGCAAGAAGTCATCTTGGGTCCCCTTCAGAGTGAGTGTGTGTGTGTGTGTGTGTGTGTGTGTGTGTGTGTGTGTGTGTGTG
>JAJKFI010039286.1:0-15594 GCA_029204185.1 Lerista edwardsae | reverse complement strand
TGATTGATTGATTGATTGATTGATTGATTGATTGATTGATTGATTGATTGATTGATTGAAGGGGGCACCAGGCACGGACTTAGCCATATTCTACCTATGGTGTGTTTCCACACTTGCTTCTACGCAGGAGGGAGCTTCCAGGACTAACCATTGTCACAACGTGCTGCAGCAGGCCATCCACAGATACAGAACACTATTTTTATCCCTCTTTAAAAAAGAGGGGCTTAGCATCCACCGATTTTTTGCATAAATTCACTTGGTGGATGGCTTCTTCCCAAACTTCCCTTTTCTGTTTAGCCTGCTGAATAAATTCACTCGGTGTGACAGGGCTGAATTCCCACTCTATGATCATCAGGAAGAATTTCTTGATAAGGGACAGTGGAACAGATTGCTGATTGACAGATTGGTGGTAGATTCTCCCTCACTGGAGACCTTCAAGCAGAGGCTTGACAGGCACCTGCTGGAGATGCTCTAGGGGGATTTCCTGCTACAGGCAAGGGGTTGGACTAGATGACCTTGCAGGTCACCTCCAATTCTATGATCTCCCCCTTTCTGTTTGGACAGGGGCACAATTCCAGTGCTTGCCATGGGCGCTATTTTCCCTGGATATGCCACTGTCCACTGTCACCACTCAGACACAGGGTTGCACTGGAAGACTTTTTAAAAAAAGAAAAATTCTTAAATGACATAATCAAATCCAAATTCAGAAAGTCGTTTTAACCTGGTGGGGACTTACCACATGCATTTTAAAGAGAGGGTGCTTTTCTGTTCTACTCAGTTGATTCAATTTCAGTTGAAACTGATTTTGGTTTTCAAATGAGGAAAAAAAGTCCTCCTTTTAAAGTGAAAGGAACCACCTAGTGGAGCGTTGCATCATGAGGATATGAAAAGGAAATGTAAATAGAGCCCAATGAAATGACTGAGCCAGTTTTTCTCCCCTGAAGCCAATACAATTAAAATCTACAGAAAGAGAAAAAAATAGCAAAGCATACTATGAAAAACCAACCGGACATAGTCAAGACTGACAACAGCAATACAATTAAGAGCTTTAAAATAGAAATAGATATATTTTCTGTCCAAGAGCGCAATCCATTGTGCTGGCGCTATGCTCTTGAACCAGCCGAATGCTGTCATAAACGTGCTGTCAAGCGCATCAGCATTGGCGGTACGGCACTGGACCGGCGCAAGCAGCAGCACCAATGCTCGGGCACCGTCGCAACCGCCGGCAGTGCCAGTCTTGTGCCAGTCAAGCACCAGCAGTGCACAGTCAGCGTTGGACCTTGCCAAGGGTGTTCCAGAGACGTGTTGGGGATGTAACTGGGTAGCGTGGTGGGCAGAGATGGGGGTTGTGACGCAGGACGGCTGTAGTGCCAAATCCTAAACCCCGTCCCCAGCCTCAGCGGCCCCAATTCAGGCTGCTCCTGCGCATGTGCACCTGCGCCTGGACAACAGCAGGTGCAGATCTGAGCAGGCCCATAGGGATGACTGGGGCTTACGTGGGTGCAAGGGGGAAACCTCCCCTTGTCCTGCACGTTGCTGCTGCCGCCTCCCAATGTGCTTTAGGATACAGCCCTGTTACGTCGGCCTTACTATGTCAGCCTTAATTAGGATTGGGCTGCCCCAATCAAGTATCACTTTATACCTGTTGGTCTCAAATTTGTAATTAATGAGGGAAAAAAATAGGATGCTGTATTTTCCATCTGGCTTAGATGTTCGCAACAGCGTAGAGCAGTAGTTTTCAAATTGTGGGTCAGGACCCGCCAATGGGTCGTGAGCCAATTTCAGGTGGGTCATGAAGCTCCTAGACCAGCCATGTTGAAATATGGGAAGATGGGATGCTGGAAAGAAGGAGGGCTGTGTGGTAATTTTGCTTGTGTCAAGGTTGTAGAGAGGCTTTTTCCCTCCCTGATTCACTTTGCTACTGGGGAATGGCTGAGAAATCACCCAACTAATTGCTGTATTACCAGGAAAGCAGCAGGCTCTGGCAGCACAGTGACGGCACTTTTGGCCATGACATCACTTCTGGTGGGTCCCAGATAGACTGTCATTTTAAAAAGTGGGTCCCAGTGCTAAAAAGTTTGAGAACCACTGGCATTGACGAAATGGTCCAAAATGCATCGTGTTGCCAATTTTTTCTCTCTGACTCCTGGAGTGGTCCAAACACATTTTACGGTGGTCCTTGTGCCAGCCAAACTTTGCTGGCCTAACTAAGCCAGCCTAACTCCAGGTTAAGATTGTGCCTCAGGCTCTGATGCGTATTAGTGGCTCACTGTAGTGACCCTGATGTGCAGGCCTATGAGGGACATCAATCATACTCTCACTTCTACCGGTCTTCCTACACACCTTGGAAATAAGTCTCTGTAATTTCAACAGAGGCTGCATCATCCACGGCAATGGAGATCCCAGTGCTGCCCCTGGTCGCCTCTTAGCAACACGGATTTCTTTTTCTTTTTTAAGCCTTGGACATTCTGTGCCTGTGATTTTTAAAAACTCTACCCAAAGCACCCTTGCTTTTTGCAAGCCTGTGACAAACAGAAAGCAATACAAACCACAAAAGGTGAAACTCGATTACTCACAAGTAACTTAAAAACCAAGCGGGGAGAAAAGTACAATGAAAAACCTCTAAACTTTAGTCAGAAGAACTAAGGTATCTTTTTTAAAAAAAATCCCGAGGACTGACAGTAGTTCCAGGGTCAAAGTGGTGATTTCTGTTCTAGCAGGTCCCGGTTCGATGCCTGGTCCCTCCAACACAGACGTTTAAAAAAAAATCAGTAGTACCGGAGACAGATAGCCAGGGTTGGCCCATCCAGGAGGCCAACTGAGGCATTTGCTTCAGGCTACCGATTGGTGGAAGTGCCCATCTCTGTCTGCCTACTTTGCTCCACTGCTCCTCCTCCCACTCCCTGGACTGGACCAGGAAAGGAAGGAGGGTGGGGGGGGGTGGATGGAGGAGAGTGGTAAGCTACAACACTGGAGTGTGGGAGGAGCAGAGGCTGGTACATCATTGGATAAGGGCCAGCGTTTGGAATGCTGTCTCAGGAGATCGTGGGCCAGCCCTGTGCGCAATTGACTGTTCAGGATTAGCTCAGGGTTATTTACCTGCCTTGCTGCTGATGTCTCATAGACTTCTGCAGAAAGACGCTTCAAATCTGCTTGTCAGATCTGCCTTCTCCATTCTGCTTCATCACTTCTAACTTCCCTTGCTGCTGCAAAGCAATCCCACCTGCTGCTTCTGCTGCTGTTTTCCTTCTCTCTCCTGTGAGAAGCCAAAAGGGGGCTGTAACAAGGATGCCTGGGGGCCAGTTCACAAGTTCCAGTGTGGGTCTGACTCAGGGATAGGGCCTGAGGGTTGATTGGGCTCTGGGGGCCCTAACCTTCTCTAACTGGGATCCCCCTGGATAAAACCCACTAGGAGGCTACTAGTAAGACCCGGAATCCAGGTCCAATCAGAGATATACAATAGTATAGACACAGTATTGATTTGCAGCAAGAAGTAGCAATATCTAAGGTCCCAATCCATCACACTCACATGTACAATCACTAGAGGTGGGAGAAAAGAGTTGCTTTTCATGAATTTCTGCGTTTTAGAAATGTTAGAAATGCAGAAAGTTTTTAGTCAAAATTTACATTATAATTATAAACTGTAATCCCTTTAAACGTGTACTAGGTGGGTGATATTGGTGGTATAGTGTCAGCAGATACGGTCACAGTCAATACCCCAGCACACCATCCTCCACTAAAGGATGAAGAAAAACCAAATAAAATGGGGTGTTTTTTGTTTTTGTTTTGCAGATTTGGTGTTTGTTTACAAAAATGAGAAATGCAGAAAATTGTGTTGTGTTTTTCTTTCGTTGCCACCGTTTTCACCCACCTCTAGAAATCGCACACCTTTCTTACCCGCAGGCAGCAAAGAGCTGATGCAAGCTAGGTGAAGAGAATGGAGTGGAAGAGTTCTGTTTGGGCCTCCTTGGATTACTCCTTTTAAACCTCTAGGCTAGGACAGTGTGTCCTGCAGCATCACTCACCTGGACTCACTTGTCCAGGGGTGGTTCTCAACCATGGAAGACTCCACCTTGCCTGACTGGAGCTGGCACTCTCTCAGAGAAATCCACAGTTTTCTTCTTTGCTGACCTGCCACTTTCCTCTCTTTTGGTCCTTGGATCACAGAGAAGTTGCACAGGGTTCTCTTGGCAACTTGGTGTGACTGATAATTGGTTAGTTGTTAGGAACTCTGCAGAACTTCATTCTGGCCCAACTCCTGCTCCCTTATCTTTCTCCAGCCTTCTTGTTCAAGACGGGCACCACCTGTTCCTCTACCCTCCGGCCAGTCTTACACTCAGAGTGCAATCCTAACCTGGAGTTAGGCTGGCACAGTTAGGCCAGCAAAGTTTGGTTGGCCGAAGGCCCACCGTAAAGCATGTCTGGACCACTCTCGGAGTAAGACAAGCCAGCGCAGATATGCACCATCTTCCGTGACTCCAAGAGTGATTCAAACATGCTTTACGGTGGCCCTTGCGCTGGTCAAACTTTGCTAGCCTAACTGTGCAGGCCTATCTCCAGGTTCGGGTTGAGCCCTCCTTTCACACTGTCTTGTTCATCTAATTCCCTTTTTGCCAAAAATTAGTAGCATCCTAAGAGAAAGGGTGAGGGGAATTTGAACAAAAGGGAGTCCCTATGCCTAATACTAAGTTTCACAGTCTACAACTAATACGCACACAGCATGCAACAAATAGATTACATATGAACATTATTGTAAGGCAGTAAGAGGACCGCAATTCTCTTCTAAGCCATCCAATGCACCCCCTCATTTTTATTTATTTTTAAATGAACACTTTCCACTCCTGCAATACAATGAAAGATTTGGCATCCCTTGGAGAAGTCTCCACCCCAGGCTCCACCCTGACCGGGTTGATGATAGCCACCCCCGGCACTGGCTCCCCACCCCCTGCACCGCCCTTGCCACGCTCCATTCCGGAGCTCTCTCAGCACACGGGCAGGTAGGCGGGGTGAATGCCACTTGCCTTTGCACCTGTAGCAGCTTGAGCGGGTTGAGCTCTGCTGCTGCTCCGGCCTCTGTAACCCCCTGGACCCCCTGTTAGGTCTGCCACGGCTATTTTGGACCAAAGCCAAGCTAATTACATGATAGTGATAGTGTGCAGTGTGGTCCTCAAATGAACTAGAAATCTCTGACAAAGACGTTATCGTCTGCAGTGTACATTATACAGCGGAAGCGACAGTCCTCAACCTGACATGAAACTCTGACAAGTCAACTGGCCTTCAACCCGGTTTTGTTGCAGTAGCTATAGGCCATCTTGTGCGAGTGACATGTACATCTGCATTAGAGAGAAGGTCCCCTCCTGTTAGGTTTCAACAGAACTGGAATTCAGCCTCCCTCCCGTTCCTTTTACGCTGGTGGGAAGGGGTTGGTTCTGTGTCCTCCTTATTTCCACCTGGCCGGAGGATACAGGCACTGAAGAGGAAGATGTCCCATCCTCCCAGTTCCCTGGCAGAATCAGAGCTTGGGTCTTCCTCCATTACAGAAGGCTGGGCATGAATGAAACCAGGTCCATCTCAGTCCACCCCTCCCTACTGCTGCACAGGGGAAGACAGGCTGGGCAAGGAAGGTGGGATGCTGCCCCTGGTAGACTCTTTTGCTCTGGCTCTCAGGCACTTGCTCAATGAACAGGGAAGGGTGAGGCAAGAATCGCAGCAGCTCATATGGCCAAGTAAGAAAATGGAGAAGACTCCAGGGGTTTGTCTGCTTCATAGTGCTTTACAAGGTGGCTCTGGCAAAGACAGAATCCCTAAATTGAAATCTCAACATTTTACCAGTTGTATCCCTCTATGAAGCATGGATGACAGCAATGGAATGATTTAAAAGAAAGACAATGGCTCAGAAAAAAAAAGAGAGCCCCCCCCCCACAAAAAAAACCTCTATTGAGCCCAAGTGAATAGGATGGGAGCCATTAGGTTGCATTGGCCATTTTAAAAAGCAGCAAGAGATCCAGGCGTTGATCTTCCACCACCAGTTTTAGGCTGGTCCTTAGCCCTGACAAATATAGGCATGTTAGCCAAAGGGCTGGTGGGGGGGAGCCAGACGTGAAAATATGCATCACTTTCAGCAGTGGTGTTAAGTACCTTTGATAGAACTTTCACTGAGTCAAATCCAGACTGGCAATGCTCAGACTGGGGCAGACTGCAACTGGGGCGGGGGCCAGGGGGGACAGAGAAACCCCCACAAAAATAATTGGGTTCTCTTGTTTGCCTTACAGGAGTTCCTAATGCAAATCAACTAACAAACACAAGATAGAATTTTTTAAAACCATGTTCAGATGACTCATGGTTCCTTAGACGTAATGCAAAAACCTATTCTCAGTTACTGCTGTCAAGAACTTTTCTCAATAAGAAATAAGTAAACAATAGAAAGCTATACGTATTCTGCAATATTATAGATGAAATATATCTTAATATGAGATAGACACTGCTCCATTTTTTCCCCTTCAAATCAAGCAGGAAGAAGGAATTCCACACTGTCTAAAAACAAAAACTGAAACTGAAAACAACTGGGTAATGATGTAAGAAAAGTGACATGATGTAAGAAACGTTTTGGAGGATAAATTCAGCAGAGCCATGGCTCCAGAATCCAATAGAGAGGAGACCTTGAAGAAGCCCCACCGTCCAAAGCCTCCATACACCAAAGGACAATGACCACAATGGCTCTGCAGAAAGTTTGCCTTTTGATTCTGCTGACATCGGAAGTCATCACGCTGAGATGTGATCGGATCGTGCAGAATCAGGAGCAGGAGAACCGGAGGAACATAGACCTCCTGAATGACCTGGGCACGCAAGGGCTGCCTCAAGAGTGCGTGTATAAAATGCGCAACTTTGGCTTCCCCATGAAAAAACTACTGGGGTCCAGTAACGAGGAAGGAAGAACCACCATGGCAATCATTCTGGAGCAGGCCTCCAAAATATATCAGCACAATTTCACCCAAGCGGACTGGAACGCAAAAATTGTGACACAGCTTCGGGAGACACTTTTCCAACAAAGTGAGCAATGGAGGAGGTGCCAGACTGCAGCAACTGGGAAGGCGGCAAGCTTCAAAGGTCAGCACGTGAAAATGAGCCTGATGGCCTACTTCCAAAGAATCCAGGCCCACCTCAAAGACCAAAATTACAGCTCTTGTGCTTGGGAGGCCGTGAGGGAAGAGTTGCAGAAAAGCTGTTTCGTGGGACTTGATCTGCTCCTGAAAAAGCTTCAGGATTAAACACAAGGTAAGCCCAGTAAGATGTACTTCAAGGGGGAAATCCAAAGAGACGCATGATGCTTCTTAGCTGGGAACATTAAAATTGTTATGCAGCCCAAGGCAGAATAATCTTAATTATTACGTATTTGAAGAATTTATATCCCGCCTTTCTTACGGCAAAGCAAATGCCCAAGGCGGCTAACATAGACAGGCTAGTCTAAACCACCATTTTTCAATTTATTTTTATTTATTTTTTACAAATATACAATATCCTGTGATTCACCAAACCCACAGTCCCAGATATAGCCTTTACAGGGTGGTTCTCTCCTCTGGCTGCATGCCATCGAGCTTGATGATAATGGCAATGTCCTAATCCCAGGAATTTTATATTAACTACCTGTGTTTAAGGGATACTGCAGCTAAGGGATGTGGCAACAATTTTGGACTGGGTCACACCCATTTTAAAGAAAAACAGCCAATTTTTCTGTTTCTAAACTCCTTCCTTCAGTTGAAACTTTCAGAACTTTAAATGTACACAGCCTGGTTAGAAGTTCAAATTGTCATCTGAATTGTCTGTGGATGGCAGTTTTTTGCCTACCTCCGACTGACAAGGGAAGAATAGTGTGTCCAGTAGGTTTATTTTTTTTTAATGGTTACTTGCATTTAATAAAGTTAAACTCAAGCCTCAGCCTGGCGACTTCCCTGGGTAAATAGGCTACCTCAGAATGCCAAATGCAGGGGAGCAGTAGTGAGATGCAAGTTTCTTGTTCTCTTGGGTGCTCCCTGAGGCATATGAGATACAGGAAGGTAGACTAGATGGGTCCTTGGCTTGATACAGCAGGGCTGTTCCTATGTTCCTAAGAGCACAATCCTAACCTGGAGTTGGGCTGGCACAGTTAGGCCAGCAAAGTTTGGCTGACACAAGGGCCACCGTAAAGCGTGTGTGGACCACTCTTGGAGTCAGAGAGGCCAGCACACAGATGTGCGCCATCCTCCCTGACACGGAGAGTGGTCTAAACGTGCTTTACAGTGGTCTTTGTGCAGGTTGAACTTTGCTGGCCTAACTGTGCCAGCTGAACTCCAAGTTAGGATTGCGCTCTAAGTCTGCACTGAAAGCATATTTGGCATTAAAGTCATTTTTCAGGACCGTCAGGACACTCAGCTGGTGAAAGTTCAAAAACCTTACCAAGCTGTAGAGCTGGTGAAGATAGTGGGGTGTCATGGAGAGTGTTTCCCAGGGAGGAGGTCAGCTGACCGAGGAGTAGCACCTACATGTTAGCACATCTGCACCTCTTCCTGCTCCCCACTTTCCTTTTCCTTTACCTGCAGCTAAACAGGGGAAAACCTTGGTAGCTTGTATCTGCTGCCACCATCCTAGGCTACAGAGACCAGGAAGAGAGGGGCCAGCTAGAAACACATCCGCCAGGAGAACATTGAACCACAGGGGTTCGTTCATATTAAACATCAAACCTTGCAGAAATATCTGGGCAAAGAAATGTGATGACCCACTGCGTTAGCAGTGAACATGGACCAGGCAGACAAAGGGACCAAATATAACTAGCTGATGAGAAATAAAAAAGAATTAAACAATATGGGAAAAGAAACAGTCTAGTAAAAGCACAGGCAGGCAGAAAACGCTTGGGCTTGGCTGAAAAATATAAAGAAAAGTTTTGAGCGAAAGGATGCAGTAACCAGCAAGTTGATGGTGTAATGCAACTTGAAAGACACACACACACACACACACACACACACACAATGCAGAATCATTTTGCCAAGATGAAGTTTGCAAGCTGGCCAGATGGCAAACAGATGAAAGAAAATCAATTCCCTGAATGCAGTTTAGCTAGAGCCAATCCCTAGCACTTAGCTACTTACAGTGTCCAAGGCATTCTCAGTCCCTGTACTCAGTCCCTCAGTTAACCTGTTATGTTAAAAGTGGCCAAAAATACAGAAAAATGGGCCAAAAAAAGGAGAGGAATCTGGGCATTCATCACAGTGGCTGAAAGAGCAGCAGAGCAGCCATTGTAGTAGGTCTCAGGCACGGGTGTAGCTAAAGAAGTATAGGTGGGTACAAGTGCAACATTGCAACTGGGCAACAAGCTTTGGGGAGCAATAAGAGGAGTTTGACACCAGTGGCCTTGTTGAAACCTTGGTATGTATGAATACCATCATGTTATAAATGCAAAATGTAATGCAAAGTGCAATAAAACAACTGGGAATGTAATATCTTTATCAAATGTTGTAGCCAAAAAACCTAGAAAACGAAAATACAACTGTCATGTTAAAATCAGTGTTAAAATTGTGATTTTTAGGAATAATACTGTCATGTTATTTATCATCTGATGTGGAATTTCATGCAGAAATGCAATGAAACAAATTGAAGTATAGTATCTTCATTCTACCAAAAGATATGGCCAAACTCCCCCTCCCAAGAAAATGAAAATACAACTGTGATGTCACTTCCTGTTGTGATGTCACTTCCAGGGCATCATTTTGCCCTCTGCACTGGGCTACACTTTCATTAGCTATGCCAGTGCTCCCAGGTTTGAATCTCACCTCTGCCACACTCACTAAGTGGCCATGGGGAAGTCACGTCTATAGCACCAATGTGACAGTAACAATACATACCTAACAGAATGTAAGGACATCCCTACATCAAGATAATATGTGTGTAGTGTAATGTATATTTCAGAAAGCGCTATACACATGTTAAACATTATTATTCTGGAACATCTTCTACTTCCTCTACTTTAGTGGTCCCCAAACTGTCATATGGACCCCACCAGTGGTTTGCGTGGCAATTTCAGATGGGTCATGAAGCACCTAGGGCAGCCATATTGAAAATATGGGAAGATGGGATGTTGGAAATGGGGAGGGCCATTTGGTTGTTTTGCTTGTGTCAAGGTTGTAAATTGGCTTTTTTCTTTCTGATTCACTTTGCTATTGGAAAATGGCTGAGAAAGAACCCAACTTGTTGCTGCATTCTTAGGAAAGCAGCAGACTTTGGCCTCACAATGATGGCCCTTCCAGCCATGACATCACTTCTGGTGGGTCCCACAGATTGTCATTCTAAAAAGTGGGTCCCCGTGCTAAAAAGTTAAAGAACCACTGCTCTATTTCAGTCATTCTTCAGAACTTCAGTTCTGCCTTCCCCCTCAGGTCCTGTTTCTTGCCTGTTTTTTATTTTCCCTGTCATGTCTAACCCAAACAACAAGTGTGCCTGGGTTTATGTACTCTTGACATTTTTCTCACCAGCCATTCAACTTGTGACACCTCTCTGGTCTAAGGCCCACGGGCTAACACTGTATAACTACTGACCAATTATATTAAATGGCAGATATAGAGATTGACCTGTCTCTTTCCAGCCATTGGCTGTCTCAACTGCCGTATAAATACAGAGGACAATTCTAATTGCATAGGACTGACAGGCAACTATGGTCAGCATCCATAGGTTATCGGCAGAGGATCACAGATAATAACAGTGTAACTTTTAAATATTTACCAGAGGCTAAGTAGGCTCTAGCCTCTGCATAATACTGTCTCTTCACACAGTTGACAGCCAAGATGTTGTGATCACCACTAGCTCTTTAAAAATGAATAAAAATGATGCCTGTGGTTTATTACGCTGGTTTGGGTTAGCAGTTGCATAGACAAAATGCCCCACAGGTGCTTCACAGATAAGTCCCTGCCTCTATTCCTGCCGCTTACACAATCCAGTAGAACTTATGCCCTGCTAACTCCATTGATCTCAAATGCACAGGATTAAGCACTCTCACTTTTCAATTCACCAGCATAACCCACAATGAGACTTCTGTTGTACCTTATGAAATGCCACTGGGATCAGCACGGGGTCTTTCTCAGGGGGCAAAGCTCTCCACACTTGGAGATGCAACTCCCATGGTAGCTGTGGATTCATTTTAAATTGTAGAGTCGTCCCAGAACACAATATATTTTACTACGGTGTAAATGTGGACAATATTGTGAAAAAAATGTCTCTTTTATATTCCAGCCATGTGATCGAAACCCGGACCCACGTGGAATGGCACCACATCTCCTCCTGGCCACTTTCAGCTGCTGCCTCAAGCAAAAGCTTGTTGAAGGAAAGTTGATTTGCCAGATTGATTTATCACAGTACTGTCTGCCTATGTCAGATGATCAGAATTTTCATATTCAGGTGCTGGCTAAATGGAAGGAATACGTGACATTGACAAGACCCAGAAAAGGGATCAAAACCCATCGCTGTTGTTTTTTTTCCAAGAGCATCTCTACCCGTCTAGTTTCTGAGTCGCATGTATTACATGCCTCCTGGTGGACAGAAATCCCATGCAAACAACCTGAAGCTGAAGGACTATTTCAAGGTCAAATTTCACCAGTCGGGAGATCTCCAGGAGGAACATTTGACTGGGAAAATAAAGGATCTTCACTTGATTCGAATTTCCAAAGGTCTGACTGCAGACCCTGAACCTGCAGTGGGGCACCCTCTGTCCAGCCACTTATCCAGCCAGAATGTTCAGCCAGTTGAGTTTAAATCATGTTCTGTGAGTGGAAACAAGCCCAAGATCTTCTTTCGTATTGAGAAAATGGCCACTTAATATTGTACTGTTACTATTTATTTTGTTAGACTGCTGTAAGGATATTTGTCACGGACTTCTTTTAAAATGCAATATTTATATTTTCAAAATTTATTTATTTTTATACACGGGTCCTTGGATTGATATATGGGGGGGGGAGGCAAGATAAAAAGTATTGTATGAATAAAGTTTTGTGTAGAAAATGGAACCCTGAGCTGAATTTCTTCCTGGACTGAACTCCACCTGGAATCCCCACCAAGTGGAGCCACATAAATCAGCACTTTGTGCAGTGTGTACCTCCAGCTCTCTCTAATGTTGTTTTTGGGGCACACGTCCGTTGGTAATGCACATATAATGTGTTTGTGATGCAAGCCTTAGAGCTGTCCCTTTAATCAGACCTAAAATGGAAAGGTGGACAAATTTTGAATTTAAAAATTTTGAGTTTGACATGCTCAGTATTTGACATTCAACACTTGAACATAAGATGCGCCCTGCTGGATCAGGCCAAGGGCCTATCTAGTCCAGCTTCCTGTATCTCACTATGGCCAACCAGATGCCTCAGGGAACACGCAAGACACATGTGTCCTGTTGCTCCTCCCTTGCATCCAGCGTTCAGAGACAGGCTACCTCAAAAACCTAGAAGTTTTAGGCTTGTATCCTGTGGTGAACCTTTCCTCCATAAATCTTTCAAATCCCCTTTCAAATGCATCCAGGTTAAGTGTCATCATAATATCATGTGGCAAGGAGTTCCATAGATTAATTATGTACTAGGTGAAGAAATATTTATGTTCTAACTCTCAGTTTCAGTGGATGTCCCCTGGTTCTGGTGTTGTGCGAGAGGGAACAGAACTTGCCTCTATTCATCCACTGCATAATTGCAAATTTCTGAGGGTCCAATCCTATCCAACGTTCCAGTGCTGATGCAGCTGCAAAGTTCCCTTACCTTGAAGAGGTCACCATGACTGCACCCCAACCTCTGGATGCAGCATACACCCTACTGGCACAGTTGCATCAGCGCTGGAATATTGGATAGGATTGGGCCTGTGGTCATGTCCCCCCTCAGGTGCCTTCTTTCTAGGCTGAAGAGTGCCAAACACTGTAGTCCAGTGGTTCTTCAAACCTTTAGCACCGGGACCCACTTTTTAGAATGACAATCTGTCTGGGACCCACCGGAAGTGATGTCATGGCTGGAAGTGCCATCATTGTAACACCAGAGCCTGCTGCTTTTCTGAGAACACAGCAGTAAGTCGAGTTCTTTCTCAATCATTTTCCACTAGCAAAGTGAATCAGAAAGAAAAGAAAAAGCCTATTTACAACCTTGACACTAGAAAAACCACCACACAGTCCTCCTCCTTTCCTGTACCCCATCCTTCCCATATTGTCAATATGGCTGTTCTAGGTGGTTCATGATCCACCTGAAATTGGCTCATGACCCACTGGTGGGTCCCAAGCCACAGTTCGATAACCGCTGTGCTAGCCCTTTATGATCAGCACAGAATGGATCATTACTTAAATTACCACAGTGATGTCATCTGGTAATGAAGAACGGGAACTCTGGGCGGGACTTAGGCGTGATTGGCAGCCTGTCTGTTCCGTTCCGTGGCTGCCCTGGCCTTGGGGGGGGCTGCCCCCGGTTGGTGCACCCCACCACTGCTTGCCCAGGCACCCAGCGCGCCCCCCCACCTGGCAGGGAGCAGGCGCCCCGCCGAGGCCAGGGCAGCCGAGGAATGGAACGAATGGGCAGCAAATCACGCGTAAGTCCCGCCCAGCGTTCCCGTTCTTCAATACCAGATGACATCACTGAATTACGAGGATTAATTTAAAATACATTTCTCACTGGTGGTTCACATTTAAAAAATAATAATAATAATGGTTGGATCTAACCATCAACCATATTTGAGGCTCAAACCATCAATTAAACTAAAGTGTGTTAATTGGCAGGTAAATAGAATACTTACCAATCAAAACCACTTAAATAGAACACTTACCAATCACTTTATAATTACGGGTATTTGACTTTTTTTTTTAAAAAAAAAAGTTGGACCTCTAACTGCTAGCGAACAATCATCCGTGAAATGGGTACAGCTTAAAACTCAAGGCAAAAGTAGATTCCTTCATGTTTTCAACAGAGTCCACCTTGTCTTTTCAAGTACCCTGGACTAATTGCAAACTTGATTCTTCCAAGCTTATCCATAGTAGGGCTTGTGAAATGGGAGTGCTACATTGCAGGTGGGGCTTCTGCATATTCAGGGAAATCCCTAAGTACACAAACAACATTCCTTTGTAATTAAAGAAAGAAACCAAAACCAAAACAGTCTGATGAGGACTGATCATGCTCCTTGCTTTGCAGAAGCCACAGGATGTTGAGCATCTGCTGATCATGCGAAAAGAAAATGAGATGTGCAGAAAGCGGTGTTATGTGTTTTTATTCCAAGGGCACATTATTATAAATTATAATTATAATAATCACTTTAAAAGTGTACTATAGAGGTGATTATAGGTGGTGTAGTATCTGCAGATGCAACCACAGTCATTACTAATATGTACAGATGTTACACTGTGAACCATACTGTGAAGGCTGCATCTGGGACTGAGGATTCAGTGAATCACAGAAAACTGTATATTTGGTTTAAAAAATAAAAAAAACAATTGAAAAATGGTGATTTAAACTAGCTGGCCCATGTAAGCCGCCTGGGGCATTTCCTTTGGCATAGGAAAAGCAGGATATAAACTCTGCTTTTTATAGAAGTTGGAAAGCAGGTGGGCTAGATTTTTTTTTTTTTTTGCAGGTTTTGGGTTGTTAACAAAAATGAGAAGTGCAGAAAGTGGTGTTATGTGTTTTTATTTCATTTTCACCCACCCACTCTACCTTTACCTATAAGTTTATAGTCAGTCCTATTGAGCTGTCAAGTGCAGATTTTTGCGACAGCGGGAGAGTTCTGTTGTTGCAAAAGGGCATGCAGTGCCCTGTCAGTATCCATCCTGGCAGCACTGCCGCACAAGGTGGCAGCACTCCTAGCCCATCACCAGAGCTACCTACACCCGCCGGAGCGGATAAGGCAGCAGCAGGGAGGGGGCAAATCAGGCTGAAGAGGAGGCAAAACTGGGCAAGGAGGCTACAAGAGGGGGCAGCTCTGGTGGCAAAGGCACACATCAGATCCCCTTGTCTGCCGCCCCCCTGCCCCCTTTCTCTCTTCAGACTTGCATCAGCAATTTTGCTGGCACAGATCCGAGGAGGTCCATTGTGGAGCTGGAGGCTTATGGAGGTGTGAGGGAATTTAAATCCCCTTACCCTTCTGAAGCCTCCCAATCCACACACACCCCCACTGGATATAGCATGTTCATTTTGGGTGGAACTGCACCAGCAGAAAAGGGGCAAAAATAGCACTGGATTCCTAATCCCAGAATAATTTCATTGGAGAATGTGCAGCATGGGGACCCCCACGCCCCGCATTAGCTGCTCAGACTTTCCCATACAGCATCGATGGGGCAGATAACAAATCTCCCCACTTTGTATAAAGCTACTCCACTTTGAGACTAGATGAGCAGCTTACCACATTTAAGTTGTTTTTGGTTTTTTTTGCATCAGCACATTGTTTCATGGAGTCTGGTATTGGCTGCACTGGCTGGCAACAGCAAGTGGCGTGATGGCAAATTCTGTAGCTCTCCATGGCAAACCCATGGGACAAGATGATGATGATGATGATGATGATGATGATGATGATGATGATAATAATAATAATAATAATAATAATAATAATAATAATAATAATAAT
>JAJKFI010039285.1:0-42022 GCA_029204185.1 Lerista edwardsae | reverse complement strand
TAATAATAATAATAATAATAATAATAATAATAATAATAATAATAATAGGATTTATATACTGCCTTTCTTAGGTCACCAGATTTCTCTAATGACTATAACTCAAGGCGGTTTACATAGGCAGACTTTATTCAGAAGCCCGAAGGTTTTTACCATTTTTACAGAAATGTTCTATCTTTCAAGAACTACACACATATAGGTGGATCTTTCTGGATTTAGTGCTTCTTTCTGGCCACCCGTTTGTCTTCTTGCTGGCTGATAAACGGCTTCCCTGCTCCTACCAGAGAAGCGGCTGAACTTTGGCACAACTCCCCCTCACATAAGGCAGCCGAAGCGCAGCTGTTAATCAGTTGCACTTAACGAGGTCTGCCGCTCACAGAGACTTCGGCTATCCTGAACTGGCGACCTTCAGATCTTCAGCTCTTATCTTCAGGCAAATGGAGGCATTAACCCTCTTGACTAAATCTTCTCAACAAGGTTACCCAATGGATCTCACACCTGAGGATGACCTCAAGAGGTCCCCTGGCTGAGAATCCCTGCTCGGCGTGCAACTTGGAGGGAAAGACCCCATGAAAAATTCCTAGCTGAAAGAAGGCTAAAACAACATTAAAAACCTAAGATGACAGAGATCAGCGCTGGATTTGATGTTACCGAAGCTTCAGAAATATGGGCTTTAATATATTAAAGGACACAAGCAGCAAAAAGGATAGCCCAGAAGGAATGGCTTGTGTAAAGATCTTACATTTGGCATGGCATTTTATATGCTTTTAACAGTGTAATCTGTTGCAATCAATCCTTCCTCCCAAAGAGAAAGAGGATTACAAAGGCACAATTTCATGTTACAAGAAGTCTATTGGAAGACAAGAACAGAAATGCAAAAAGAGCAACACTTAATTTCATCAAGAAATACAGACACAATGGGGTGTAGCAGGGTGTGTACTGCTTCAGATTCAGGGTGGAAGGCTTCGTAGCAGAGTCTGAAAAGAATTGTCCAGGTGAGCCTAGCTCCTGGGCAGATAAGAACTTGATTTAATTTCAGGCAGGATTTGTCATTGTATACACCTTTTGTCAGGGACCCAGATTTAATTTGCATTTCAAGACCCTGAGGGGATAGGAGAGGAGACTTGCAGATGTCTCTGGCATCAATTCTTAATGGTCTGCATTGTCTTGTGCTATCTCCAAGGATCACCTGTGTGACCTTCTCTTTGCAGGATAGCAACTCCTAACTCCCAGGATGAAATCCAAAATGGAGTTGGGTCTGTACATGTGTTTGGGAAAGGGAGGGTGTCCCCAACAATCCTCCCTTGGTGGGGTATGTACCTGTTCTCATCACATCCTGGTCCAACCTTCCCCTTTCCAAGTCCTGTATTATGTGCATCTGGCTATACCTCCATCTATACACCATTGAGTATAGCAATGCAAGTGTTACCTGGAGGGCCACAATAACCACAATGGGGTACAGAGCCACATTTGAGAGGCTGCCGACAGTCGGACTCCAGCCAAGCAGTGTTTCCCACCAAGAACGGCTGCTGGCCGCTTTTTACTGTGGCCAAAACCTTCACTATTTGCTGGTTTCTGTGCAATACTGCAAGGGTGGCCTTCTCACCCAAAACTTGCAGCTTCTGAAGCTCATTTAGTCCATCAAACAAGACAGGTTCATACTAGACCCTTGAACACCCCCTACAACAAGTGGGGATTTCAACCAGGTTCTGCCTGGTAGACATCAGGTTCTCTGGACACTCTAGGCTTGTGCTTTTCAACCAGCGGTACCAGTATCACAAGTTCAGTTGTGGACACGCAGATGTGCCGCATGTGTGTTGTGCCACTGCTGGGAGATGGCTTGGGCAAGAGTATATCATCTGTAAGGGGCCACTAAGGGGCAGCCTGAGCCCTATTCTTCAAAGGAGAGCAGGTTGACCAAGGGGGACACAGAGTGGCTGTGGCGATCCGGGTGTGTGTGGCAAAATGCTAAGTTTGGCAGAAATCTGAGCTCCTGTGTAAAGCAGCCCCTCCCCCTCCCCTTCAGAGCCACTCGCACCTTGGACAGCTGGCTTGGAGGCTTTGTTCTCTGAGCCGCAAATGGCTGTGAAGGCGAAGGGAGGAGCTGCTTTAGCTAGGAGCTCAGGCTCTCATCGAACTTATGTCTGAGCAGACGTTTGCAGGATTGCACTGCATGTCTGTCATTGTGAGGCAATAGCACCCCTGAAACCCGATTTTATGATTTGACAGCTCTTTGCAATCCATCATGGTTATAAAGCAGTAAATACATATTAGTAAATAAGTACACATAAATAAGAAAGATTAATTTATTTGCAATGACTCCTCATTTGCCCTGATCCAAAATCCTTGCAATGGTAGCATACTGTACATTCATCACCACTGACACACCAGAGGTCTTACACAGTTGTTTTCTGATAACAATCACTTTCAAAGAATTGTGGGTATTTCTTGGTAACTGTAACTGCTTGTGGATGTGAACAGTTACATTTCGACACAGTATACTAGGGGGCAAAATAAAACTGGAGCTCAATAGTTCATGCAAAATCACTAGTATTGAAAGTACAGAGGTCAAAACTGCAACACAAGGACAGTATTATGTTAACAAATTGGAAGGAGGGTCTGCAACTGTGCATCTAACTACTGATTGAGCAGGACAGAAGTGTTGTCTTAAAGTGCCCTCCACTGCAGGCACACTCAGTTCATACAGGCAGCTTTTTCTACCATTGATCAGTGCAGGACAGTCAGATGTCTATTGCGGGGAGGGGGGGCTGCAACTCAACTTGAGAACTTGCAGGGCCAGCCCCATCCATGAGGCCAGTTGATGTGGGTGCCTCAGGCAGCAACCTGGCAGGAGGCATCCCACCCATGTCTCCACTCATCCTCCTTGCTCCATTCTCCAGACTGGAGAGGGGAACAAAACCAAAGCATGGAAGGAAGGAGAGGAGAGTTGTGGGCTAGAGTGGTAGAGGAGAGACTGGCACATCCCGGGGTGGGGTGGGGGCAATGTCAGACACACCACCTCAGGCTTTGTGCCAGCCTTAGTGCAAAATAATGGCTAAATGAGAAATCAGTGCTTCCCCAGTTCAAACTTTGCCTCTACCGTGAATTCATGGGCAGCAAGCCTTTCCCTCTCAGTGTCCACGGCAATATGGAGTTAACTTCAATCCCAGGATTCTCAGAAGTGAGTCCCAACTGTGTTTAATGGGACTCGCTCCCAGGTATATACAAGATTGCAGCCTCATAATACTTGCGTGACCTGCAAGCCATGCACTTCATGGTGGTGCATCACCTTGACAGAGCAATGCAAATTCTAAACAGCAGACTATATTTGCTTGCAGACGAGCACTGCACGGCTCGAGGAGCTCCAGCTCTGTTCTGTTGCACGAGCACGAGGTCGTCTGCAGGGCGCGAGGGTTTTGCAGCCTGCAGCAGGGCTCTGTGCCTTTTCCGCACGCCCAACCCCCTGGAGCTCACGCAGTTCCAGCTCCGCTCCTTCCCAGCAGCCCAGCGCGAAACATTCATATCACGCGCTTCTGCAGAAGGCTGCTGCTGCTGCTGCTGCTGCTGCCGCCGCCACATCTGGAGGAAGATCAGGGAAGCCTCGCCGTTGTGGTCTCGCCTCTGACGCGCGGGCGAGGAGGGGAGGGCGAGGACGGGAAGCGCCCAGCAGCCGCGTTGCAGCCCCGCTGTCGCTGTCGCAGCCCGGCGAAACTGCAGCGCGCTTCAGCAACAGGAGCGGGGTCGGACCCCGAAGCCAAGGTAAGGGCGGGCGGCGGGAAGGCTGCCTGTGCGCAGAGCCGAGCAAGAGCTCGAGGGCGGGAGAGAGCGGCTGCCCAGCACACGCCCGAGGGACGCTGGCTGCAACTGAGCACTCGGGCAGGCGTCCACGTCCCCCTCAGCGCCCGATTGCTTCATCTGGGCTTTTGCACTGAAGCGAGGCATACTCACGATCTCAGGTCCGGGGGGCACCACGGCGCCCTCCCGGAGAGGTGCAACTTCCTTCAGGTTGATTTACCTCTCCGCCCCCCTTGATCCTCGCAAATCACTCGGGTTAAGAAAGCAACCTGGTCGGAGCTGGCGCTCCCCGGGTCCAGCCTGTTCTGGAGCTCACATCCTCTGTTAGCTGGGTCGTGTCGGGTGGCTCCATGCCTCGCACGAGCCCCCGGGGCGCAGCACTTTAGCCACAAACCGTCCTGGATCAGAGGGGTTTCTATAGGGATGGCAAAGCTCTAAGTGTTGCAAGAAGCCTTACCCTGTCATGTAAATCCCTCCTCTCCCTTGCGGCTGTAGCCAGTAAGCAATGCCAAGATGTTGCTTTTCCCTGTAAGGATTGGCTAAAACGGTGCAGGAGAGGATTTCCACTGCAAGGTAAGGCTTCTTGCAAAACTTAGAGCTTTGCCATCCCTGTAGAAACGCCACTGTCCTGGATGCCAGAAGAGCTGTCAGATCGCTTTCTAGGCCACGAATGCAAAGTTGGCGAACTCCCCGCCCCTCCCAAACTCTTCAGCTGCTGGATCAGAAAACGGCTGAGGCTATTTGAAAATGCCATCGTTAACCTCAATACAGTATTTTATTGTATTGCATTGTTACTCCACCCTTCCTCCAAGGAGCCAATGACAATGCACATCATCATCATCATTGTTATTGTTATTATTCACATCGTCCCTTTAATCCTCACAACAATCCTGGAGATAAGTCGCATTGAAAGATAGCAACTAGCCCAGATAAGAGTCACCTAGGGAGCTTCATGGCTGAGTGAAGAATGGAACCTAAGTCTCTTAGGTACTGATAGTGTTCCACAGCAGCTCAGGCCTTGGTAGAATTGTGTGGCTTATGGTGTTGAATGCCTGGCCTGCTTTGTTTGAAAAAAGGGGAATGACTGTTCAGCCATGTGCACAAGGGTGCTATACGCATCCTGAGATTAAAAAAAAAAGACTGTCACAAGAAACAGGTTTCAAAACCATGATGCGCATTACTGCCCCCCCCCCCCCGCTTATGGAATGTCCTTCCCCTTGAATTAAGAATGACTCCCTCTTGAGACCTTTAGGAAGGCATTTGAATGAGGGGTTGCTTGGTTTGCCTTTTTTTTTTTTTTTTAATGAAATGGGTGTTATTGTCAGTGATCCGGTTGTTTTAATCTGTTTTTATTTTGATTTTTAATGTTTTTACTTTGTTTTAATATAGTTTTTATCTCTTTACTATAAGTCGCCTTGAGTCCCCTTCATTGTGGGAAAAGGAGGGGTAGAAATCCTTAAAATCAATAAATAAAACATTGCAAGCATACGAATAACTATTTGAGCCTGCATGGAAAAAGTTCCATACTGTTCCATATTGTTGCTCACAGGCCCACTGAACACAGTGGGACTTCCTTCTGGGTAAGCCCGCATAGGATTGTGCAGCTGATCTGGACTGTATCTAAGACTGGTCTTTAAACTTTGCTGTGAATCTTCCCACCCACCTCTTTGTCCCCTTGTAATGAAAAGTGACCTTTGAAAAATGCCATTGCGTTTTTGCTTCATTTGTAAGGAGTCAAGGAGCAACATAGCACACTCCTTTCGTTTTCAGTCAGTAGTAAAAGGAAGCATCTTGGTCAAAATAACCACAGCTTCCCATTTCGCTCATTCCTGATGGTGCGACACAGGTGAGGACATACCTGTGATCATTTTAATGAATCCACCTCTTTTTCTCCTTAATTAAATAGCAAGTTATTCATTTCCTTGTCTGGTGCATAAAACATTCTGGATATGGAATTGTTGCCTGATATCACTCCTACTGTCGTTGGGTTTAGGTTCTGCTTTTTGATTTGCTCATTCTTCCCCTTACAGCTGTGCAATGAACGCCTACATTTTCAGCTATTATTTAATCCAGTTCTGTGGACATTCCTGGATATTTACAAATATGATAATCAGGTTTCTGTCTTTTGGAGAAGGTAGGCCTCTTTCATATCCTGTTTTGTCACAGCTTTTCAAAGAACCCTCATTAAGAACTCTAGGAATAAATGCAGGGCTAATTTATGACATGAACTTGGAGAGATCAAACAGATTGAAATGGCAGGTAGACCTGTCCTTCCATCCCCCATAACCTGTCCCAAGAGATCTTGAGGTGGAGGCCAGGTCTATGCTCTGCTTTGAATTCTGGGTACACAGCTGCACACACACACACCCTCACACACACACACACACCCCCACACACACACCCTCCATGAATAGCAGGCAGGTCAGGGCAACCCTTTACGGAATGAAAATTGTTAATCTGTTTATTTACAAATCTAGAAGATATATCAGTTCAATTTCTTCCCAACCAGATCTCAAAGCAGCAAACCCAAACTGCTTAAAATTTCCACGTGGTAAACAAAAGCACCGCTATATATGTGGATATGGGGCAAGGCTTCAGGATCACTCTGGTGGGGCCGAACATTACATAGTGGCACACTCACCCCACCCCCATCATGTGTGGACAATCCACATGGATGAGTGATTGACAAAGGATTGTTTTTCCTTAAGAACATAAGAAAAGCCTTGCTGGATCAGGCAAAGGCTCACCTAGTCCAGCTTCCTGTCTCACAGTGGCCCACCAGATGCCTGAAGGAGCATGCAAGACAACCAGATACTTGTATCTCACTGCCACTCCCCTGCATCTGGCATTCTAAGGGAGCCTATTACCTTTGCACCATCCCCAAGGAAGACATCAGAAAGACATCAATTCCCTTCTAAATTGATCCTTGTAATTTCCCTTCCTCCTTGGTGGTAGACCTACATTTTAGAGACCCTGCAGTATGAACTATTATGGGAGCTCCTTTGCAACCAGCAACGAGATCTGGGGAACCACTGTTTTCTTCAGTGGGGTTGTTCCATGACAGATCACCACAAATTTTATAACAAACTTAACTACTACATCTCAGATTTTGATTAGAATTACTGTACTGGATTATATCACATGTCAGAGTTACTGGTTACTGGTGTGAATAAAAATGTTAAGCAACGTGGACCAAAGTCACTTCTGGGGCCCCTCCAGAATTAGGGGTCCGGAAGCTTAAGCTTCATTAGTGTCATTGTAGATTCGCCCCTGTTTTTCTTACTGTCCTGGCAACAAGAGGATAAAGAGGAGAAGAAAGACTCAAGCACGGCGTCTCAGAATTCTCTTGCATGCTGGCGCTCCTCTGTTTGCCAAGGATAAGGATCACCAGGATAAGGATTTCTCCTCCCCCCCCCCCCACAGATCACCACTTGAGGCCAAACAGAATGTTCTGGTAAACCCATCACTAGGGCTAATGCAGAAGTGTACCTAAGAGGGAGACGAAGGGGGAAAATGCTACGGGCACTGGACCTGGGGGGAGTGACGAGGGCATTCCTGGGGGGGCTAGTCTGCCCCCAGTCTGCCACCCCTAGTCTGCCGCCCCCGGGGGCCTGCCTGTTCTCCAGCAGCCCCCCACTCCTGCTTCTGTGACTATTGAAGCAGCAAATCCAAACTCTAGCCAAACGCACCCCAGCCAAGACCTATGGCTTAACCTTCAGAAATAGCTGGGGGGAGGGAGGTGATCTGGGTTGGAGCCATGGGAACAGAGAATGCCAAACCTGGTGCCAGAATTATTTTTGCTGCACTATCTCCAGCCTATAACTTCTGTCCACTTGTCTTAAGGACACAGCTATCACCAACGAATACAGCCCATCTGTTTCCCTTCTGAAATCCTGTTAGAAGTCTTGCACAGTATTGGTGGGTGCTAGTGGCAACCCTTCAGCCAAAACACGATAGTGTGTATTCCAAGTTTCATCTTGGCCTTCTTGCAAAATGTGCACGATCACAGGAAATCCTTGAAAAACTTCAGTGTCACTTTCCAGACAGTATTAACTTCCTGTTCTCTTCATGGCTGGAGAGAGCAGCAGGGGATGCTACAAGGAGAGGATAACGGACTTCTGAGTCAGTGCTTTTCGTCTTGTTCCCTGGGTTTGAAGATGCTGTTGCAGATACTTTCTATTCTATTGGACTTGTGATGCGTGTTTGCCAGTCGTTGTCTGTCTTGGAGCTCTTGAATCTTTGGCTTGGCCTCGAGGAAGACCGTCTGGTCCCAAAGCTTTTCCAGGTAAGACATCATCATCGTAACAACAAAGGGTACTGGGCTTGCCATTTGGGTTTCAGTGTGTGTGTGTGTGTGTGTGTGTAATTCCACTACACGCACTGCTCCTTGTGCTGGTGCATGGACTGACAACTTCTATGCTGTTGCAAAGTGCTTTGTGGCATTTTTGTGACCGCAAGCACGGGTATAGCGTGCACTATGCTAGCATGCACACTGCTTAGAATTGTGCCACAAATGTGTTGAAAACCTGAGATAACATCAATCAATCAATCAATCACTAGTATTTATATACCGCTTTTCAACACAAAGTTCACAAAGCGGTTTACAGGCAAATAATAACATTAAAGTTAAATGGCTCCCTATCCCAAAAGGGCTCACAATCTAAAAGAATGGAGAACACCACCAGCAACAGCCACGAGAAAGACACTGTGCTGGGGTGAAGAGGGACAATTGCTCTCCCCCTGCTAAATATAAGAGGACACCACTTGAAAAAAGTGTCTCTTGCCCAGTTAGCAGTGTACCGATTATTGTGTTTGGAGCTGTGAATACCCATTTATGCACAGCCCTCTCGTCACTCAACATGGCAGCCATCAAGTGACAGACATACATACATTTTCCCTCTCATCATAGATAGGACATTACAGCAAAAGGAACAAGTGATGCATTTTGGGGAAGGAAGAAGGACAAAAGATCAATATTGTTATTAAGACTATTTTTATACCTCTTTTCAACAAAAAGTAGTTCACAAGGTAGTTTACTTTGCCAAAGAAATCAACAAATGGTTGCCTGTCTTCAAAGGGCTCATAGTCTGACACAGAAATGTCAAATTTGTTTCATACATAGGGCCAAAGTCAGCATTCCTGGTGCCCTGCTAGGGCCAGAAGTGACATCATTGAGCAGGAAGTGACATCATTAAGCACGTGATGGCCAGAAACAGTTTGTTCTCACATTACCTCATTAGCTGCAAATAACAGAAGAGAACATGTGCAAATCTTGTTCATATTTTGAAGATATGAGAGAGCCCAATTATAACAGGGGTGGAGTAAATTGCATCCAGGGGCCACATGCAGCCTGCGGGCCTTATGATGGACCCTGCTGGTCTAACAAGAGGTGCAGAAATGAGCCACAGCCACTGGAAAAGACGCCATATGCTGGGTCTTGGCAAGAGGGGCAGTTGCTAAATGTAAGAGGACGCCACGTTAAAAGGTGTCCCTTTGGCCAGTTAGCAGGAGTTTGAGGCTAGCAGAGGCTGAAAGGAGCTTTTAATGGGAAGGAACTTGCACTCATGCAGTGGAATGGGGATGTCTGTGTAAGAGTTCCTGTTTTGTTGGAGCATGCAGGAGAAGTGATACGATCAGGACTGTTTGACCTTTAAACAAACTTTATCATTCCTCCTTCAGCAAAACAAAGATTGGCTCATTTAGAAGTGTTTTGAAGACTTTTAGATTACATTTCCCCTACAGCTCAGCTGTGGCTTGCATGTGCACTGGAACTGTAGAGAACTGCCTGGGCGCAACCCAGAAAACCCACAGGCCTGTGGGGTATTTCCTGGGAAGCAAGTTGCACTAATTTTGATGGGTCTTTCTCCCGAGATTTCACTGTGCACTTGAGCACCACATATTCTGAAGGGATCTGGTGGCACCCAATGTCCACAAATTGTGATAGTAGAGCTTGTAGAGAGCCTGTGCAATGCTAAAGCCACTTTGTCATGGTTGAGTGTGTGAGAGAGAGCAGGAAACACTTTTAAGAAAGAAACTTCTGGCAGTTTGTAGGCCAACTTTCTAGCTGTGCCTATGGGGCATGAGCTGCATCCTGTAGTGGAGTAGTAGTCATGGAGGCCTCCTCAAAGTAAGGGAATGTTTGAACCCTTACCCCAGTGCTGGAAAGTTGGTTAGGACTGCGCCCTATGTGTCCCATTGCTATTAATGGTCAAGCCGCTGAACACGCCCATGGAAACAAAAGTGTGTTACACTGGATGGCTTGTGCTTTGCTGTTTTGGCTGCAGCCAGATATTAGGTGAACAGGGAAGAGGCCTGGGTGACCCAGTGGTGCTGAGAGATGTTTCTGGTTTCCACTTGGATTTATAGTTAAAGTCTGCCGGTTTTTGGTGGTTGTTTTTTTTGGAGAAGCTTCATTATTATTAGAAACAGGAAGGTGATTCAGCATTCCAAGGAAAGGAAGAAAGGGCTGCCGCAGACACATGGCACAGTTCTACCTGCACACGTTGGATGTGTGCCACTTCTCTCACTAGCAATGTATGCAGCAGCTAATCTCTTGGCTCAGTGTGGCACCACCATGCAAGCGTACTGGATGTGCTGTGAAACCAGCACTGCCCAGGAATGCTCCGGGGTCAGCAGTGGCTAAAATTGCTTTGCAGAGGCTTTCATTGCTGTACCAGTGGCAGTCCTTCCTGGAGACATCAGACCAGGCTATGCCCTAATTGCCTCCAGATTCGATAATTGCAACCCATTCTACACGGGGCTGTCTTTCAGAACCCTTTGAAAGCTCTGACTATTGCAGAACGCAACAGTCTGGTGCAAGGTACTGTAAATGCACCAGAAGAACAACGTTGTTCTTCATTGTTGATTCAGTGGCACTGGACACCAGCTCGCTTCCAGGCCCTATTCAAAAGGCTAGAGCACAATCGTAACATGGAATTAGGCGGGCACAGTTAGGCCAACAAAGTGGCCGGCGCAAGGGCCAGCGTAAAGCACATTTGGATCACTCTTGGAGTCAGGGAGGATGGCACACGTCTGTGTGCTGGCCTCTCTGACTCAGAGTGCAATCCTAAACTGGAATTAGGCCAGCATAAACTAAGCCAGCAAAGTTTGGCCAGCACAAGGGCCACTATAAAGCGTGTTTGGACTACTTTTGGAGTCAGGAAGGATAGCTCATATCTGTATGCATATCTCTGACTCCGAGAGCGATCCAAACATATTTTACGGTGTCCCTTGTTCTGGCCAAACTTTGCTGGCTTAGCTTATGCTTGACTAACTCAGTTTAGGATTGCGCCCTCAGAGAGTGGTCCAAACATACTTTATGGTGGCCTTTGTGCTGGCCTAACTGCCAGCTTAAGTATGCCAGCCTAACTCCATGTTAGGATTGTACCCGTAACCTTGAGGGCCCTCAGCATCCTTCTCATATAAACATGGTTGGTCTCTCCAACAACAGAGCCGCCGATGATATGGCAAGTGGCAATGAAAGAGAGGGCCTTCTTGACCCCAACACCAGGTTATAGAATGCACCCCTTACTGATGATCATATGTCCATTTCACTGCTGGCTTTCTGGATGCAGGCAAAGGAAAGCTTTTGGCTCATTAATTGTAGGATTCTTTTCTGCTGTTAAGGCTGTTTTGGCTTTTGTGTTCTATTCACTTTATTCTTTTCTGCTGTTAAGGCTGTTTTGGCTTTTGTGTTCTATTCACTTTATTCTGTTATCAATTGACGGGCATTTAAAATTCCCTTCACTGTAAACCTCCTTGACCATTTCCCATGGAAAGATAGGGTATAAATTTATTTATTTTTTAAACACCCAATATAGGTGGAGATTGCTGGCTTTTATGGTATTCATTCAGGGGTTGTTAGTCCAGTGGCACAAACCTTTTAGTGGCCCCAGAGGCTACTGCCTGATTTATGAAGGCTATAATGGTGATTGGGCAACAGTGCTACCCCCAGTAGCAGTGTGTTTAACCCTTGATATACCTAGTCTATTCTGCCCTGTCAGTTTTGCAAAACAGCAAAAATTGGATCACAACTACTGGGTCTTGGACCCACAGTTTGGGAACCACTGTGCTAGTCATTTAATGGGATTTTTTTTCAGGGGTGAGGCTATTTGAACTTTCTGCCTTCGCCACTAAAATGTCTAAAATTTTAGACTAAATTTATAAATTAAAAATAAACTAACATTTCTTGTCTCCCAACACATTGCTTCATGATCTGGTCCTGTTGTGTGTGGGCATGGTGAGCTTCTTTTCTCTTGGTTCCTCTCTCACTGTGCTTAAAAATATTGCCTGTGTGAATTACGTGGTTTCGATTTTCACTGCAAGGGAGAAATTCTGTCCCGCAGCCAAGCACATCTGCAATCTCTTAGACAGGCAATGTGGCCTTAAGTACTGCAGTTTCATTCACTGCCTTCAGGTTATTTGAAAAACCTGAACAGCTGCCCAGCAATGGAAGTTGCTCTATGCAGGCGAGGAAATTCCACTTTGTTCTCCAGGAACTGGAGCACAAATGAAAAATGAAACAGTGTGTTTATATGTTGTCAAACGACGGCCTAGAGTTCTAGTTTCCGTTTTCTCTTTCGAAGAGATGACACAGGTTTCTGAGCTGAAATTTATTTTTTACAAAGGCGATTAGGGGGTATTTGGCACGTTCATAGTGAACGCTAAATGTAAATTAAGGAAGCACAGGAACTATTTCTAAATCACATTTCTCTCATTCCTTCTTCCTAAGCAAAACCTCTTTGCTCTGCTTACTGAAGTTGCTCTTTTTAATACAAGAAGCTTGTGCTTCTTTTCAGCCTGTAGTTTTGATATGACCAAGATCAACATTGAAGTTTGGAGTGAGGAAGAGATATCTTGACTAACCAGGAGTTTCCTTCCGCAATTCTTTCATCAGCTCATGATGACACAACAGGGATACAAAGGCAGCTGCAGCAGTGATATAGCTGCAAAGAAGTCTAATGCAAGTTTAGCCTGCATTAGTAGAACTGTAGCTTCCAAGTCACAACAAGTAGTAGTGGGTGAGATGAATGTCCTGGTTTTTCCCCAAGTATGTTGCCTTTCCCCCTTGTGTTTTTGACAATTTTAATCTATTAGATGCCCCTGTGTATGTTCAGCAGCTAAAAACTGAAAGCAGCCTTTGCCATTTTTTTGGAAACTCCGTTGTTCCCCCAACGCGTGGATTTCGATTCACTTCCTGCCTGGAATGGCTACCCCTGCTCCAGGACAGGAATGCACTTGGTGATTGGACAGCCAAACCTGTCCATCTAGATCAAGGGGGTGGAATGGAGGGACCAGGTGGGTTCCATTCCTCCAAGCAGGTGCTTTGATGCCATCAAAGTTGAACATGAACTATGAGCTTTTCTCTGCCAGTTGCCTGCGTGATTCATTTACTAGGAGTGCAAAGCAGAGCACCTTGCTCATCCAGCCCTTGCCTTCACCTGTCCACAGTCTGCCCTGCCACCACCTTGCCTGCTTTGGCGCAAGGCCACTGTCAGTGGCAGGCACATGGAGCTGTCAGCTATTTATCAGTGGATCTGATGCACTTGGTAGTAGTAATAGTTACAATTAATACTGTAAGCCACCTTGGGTGCCCTTAGGGCAGAAAGGCAGGGTAAAAATTAAATAATAATAATAATAATAATAATAATAACAATAATAATAATAGTGCATCATTTATGGTGGCACTGTGGCATTTACAGTCACAGGATGCAATTCCATAATTCCATTCTGTACATGTACTCTAATTCTGTGGACTTAACTGGAATATGGAAACAGCTTGCATTCAGGGAGCTTAGGCGCAAAAACAGTTGAGTGGGAACCAGTATGGGAACCAGATTGGGAATCAGTAAGCACTTTAAGGCTAAAATAGAATCCCCCCTCCCAAATGCTTACGTTCCAGGGGCTTTCTGTGGCACCCTCCCTTGTGTACCATTGTTAGAGTGCTGCAGAGGGTACGAGATTTGGTAAAATTGGAGAGAACAAGAGGTGGGGTGTATGGATTTCATTCAGATTTCCCCCACCTACTTCCTCTCTACAATACAAGCGTTGCTGCTCACACCCACTTTCCTGACACATAGAGGCAGTGGTTTTAGCTTTAAAATAATTTTAAAAAGTGATCACCAGTTTCTCTTCCCAGATCACAGAAAGAATTATCATCTTATTTGTTGTGATTTCCAGTCAAGAAGAAGTTCAAGGGAAATATGTCGTGTGCGTCTTGTTTTTCTTTTGGAGCTTCATTGATGTGGTCAGGTATGAAAGCTAAAGGAAGGGATTTAAGACTAGCTTAGTTGCGTTCAGCGTGTTATCCAATTTCATTATCTGATGGGCTGCCATGAAGAAATGACATAGGACAAACATTAAGAATATAATTCTCTTACCTGTTGATGTCTTTACGTTGCTTGTATATACCTTGCTAGTTAAGTGGTATATACAGTATTATGTGCCACTTAATGCTTTTTTATACATAGAGCACAAGAGTATGAAATGATTCCTTGGTATTCAGATACACTCTTGATGAAATTGGGGTCTTTAACTTTGTTTAAACATTTACATTGAGAGTACACGGACAACTAAAAATGTGAGCAAACTGGTTTCTCCAGGTTCCTATATGTTACCTGTGTGACCTAAGTCAAGGAAGGCGGGGGTGGGTGGGTGGGTGAGCAAACTCGACCACCCAGTGAATCTAAAAGACATGGATTCTTGTGAGCAGAAGACTGCTGTGGCTTTCAAGTGGCAGCTGCTCTTGGGACTTGCTGGCTTTGCGGTAGATATTTGCAGGAAGATTGGAGGCTAAGGGAGCATCATTTGGGCAGCTACAGCAATTCTGTTAAAGGGAGTTTTCTGGCATTCTTGGATGAGTGAGCAGAAGCAGTCGTTTCACTTTTTAAAAAAATTAGCAGTAGAATGTCCTGAAGTTACAGTAAATCCTATACCAAATTAAAGAATTAAGAGTAAACGCTGGGTTTTATTTTATGGCTAGTGTAGCTTTGTGTTTTATTTTATAACTTTGGCTGCCGTGTTCTGTTACTTAGGGAAAGGTGGTACAAAAATATGCAAATCAATAAAAAAAAATATGGGGAGGGACAGTCCAAGAACAGGTAGGACCTTTTTATCCATGGGGATTCCAATCCCAGAACCCCTCATGGATAAAAAATATCAATGAGTAATGAAATTAAACCTGTGGATTTAGCCCCTATCCCCCACCCTTGGAACCTGCTCCAGTCAGTCTGGAGGGCTTTCTGAGACCTACTTAGGCCGTGTGCCTCCACCTGTAGCCTTGGCAGGCCTCAACATGGCTGTTTTGGCAAAGAAAACATGACTTCCGGTTTTCACCAAAACCCAGAAGTGATGTTTTTAATGCGGATATATAAAGACAGTTATAAAGGCTGCAGATAATTAGGCTCAACCTGTAATCAAGGATCACAAAAAACAACTACATCCAGTGCTTCAGTTTTCCAACTGGGGAGAAATATCAGTGCAAATTCCTCAGAAGCATTTCACAGCATTTGACATGCATTAGATGATCAACTTGTTCAGCTATAAAAATAACCCTCATTTCTTCAGCTTTTCACCTGCTTTTTATTCTAGATATACTTACTGCATGTTAGCAGTGACAAGGATATACTTCGAAGGACTGACGTGGCTCCATTTTACACTATGGATTCCCTTGTATCCTCTCTCAGTGTTAGCTGAAGGTAAAAGGGGGAGGAAGGCTGCATGCTAAAGCAGCTCCACTGTTTGGAGAGTAGCATTCTAGTATTCTTTTTAGAATTAAAAAATTGCAGTTAGGCTCCTATAACATGGATCATGCTACCAGAAAACTTTTTACTATTCCCACATGCACTCTTTATAACTGAACTGGTGAACATTGTAGATTCTACAGTATATAGTTTTATCTCAAGAGCCTGCATTGCTACATTGACTTACTGTTTACTGTTTAAAATTTAACGGCCTTCCCATTATGTTTGACAAAGATTTCAATGTAACACCAGCACTTGTGTTCTTGTGTGCCTATACAGAGCGCTCCGTTAGCAGAGTGCACTTTCCTTGTGTTCATTATGTATGTGCCTAATCCTGGACACTATAGTTATTCAGACTCAACAGTGATGCTAATGATTGTAACCATCATACAGGAAGGCCTAAGTTCTGTAATGTTGTCCTCCTAGGATCTTTCCATCCTAACTAAAATTTTAATTTCTCCTAGCATTCGCCATATGTGAATCAATACCTCACTTTGAAACTGCTGGTACCTACTCTATCCAACTGCCCTTCCCAATTGCTATACCGGTCTACTTTCCCTATATACTAAAATTGTACATGGCAGTATTGTTTGGAGGTAAGTGGTCCAAATTTCTTGGCAAATACAGCACAGGCAGAACACTACTGAGGTGGGTGGACTGGGGGATTACTGCCCATGAGGCCTGTGGTAACAGTAAGTTGCCTCTCCCTCTCTCATTCTATCAGGGCACATTCCTAGGCTGGAGTTAGGTCAGCAGAGTTTGGCTGGCACAAGGGACTCCATAAAGTATGTTTGGACTATTGTCCAGCACACAGATGTGTGCCATCCTCCCTGACTCCGAGAGTGGTCCAAACGCGCTTTACGTTGGTTCTTGTGCTGGCCTAACTCCACATTAGAATTGCACCCTCAGTGTAGGCCCTGAACAGTGTAGTTCAGGGACATCCACAACAGCTCACTGGATCCAGCCTGCTCTGCTGGTCAACATGGCTTCAATTCCAGTACACCAGATGGCATCCAGAGTGATGCTTTCAGGAACGGACGCACGCTCCATAAACTCAAGCTTTTTTCCGAGAATGGAAGGAGTGTCCTGTTCATACAAAGGTCCTTGCTTGAGCAGAAGGGACCATTGTGTGGACAGACTGCTCCTTCCATTCTTGGATGGAGCTTGCATTCACAGACACGTTTGTCAGGATGCCACCCAGTGACTCTGGGACAAGAGAGGGAAAAAAGCAAATGAAGCAGCTCAGCCAAATGTGCTAGATTTAAAGTAATTGATGGGCTGGTTTGGATGAAACTTAAGTCTAAAACTTGCTCTACAATAGATGAATATGCCTATCTTATGTGCATGTTCTCTCCCCTCTTCTTTCCTTCCTAGTTTCCTATTTATCGCTACGTGGGTAGGGGGAAGGCGGCTCCAAATCACTGTTCTATGGGTAGTGCTGAAGCTACTTTTAAGTAGATTTAGCAGTATTGTCCAGACAGGTGGTTTGCGTTACCTGCAAACCACCTCCACAAAATTAGGAGAATTTGGAATTTCACCAGGGAACTTCAGTTGCTTTATAAGAACAATATGATGTTATCCACGCTCTCTTCCCCCCTTCTTGGTTTGTCCTTTAAAACATGCTGTGGTTTGAATTTAGGTACATTCTTCATCATTCAATACCTCTACAAAGAACGGAAGGCTCACCTGGAAAGCTACACCATCAAAGCAAAAAGAAGCTAACTTCTATGTTCTTTGGGTAACAAGGAAAATGACTTGGAAAAGCCTGCTGATAGATGGATGTTGAGATACAAAGTGTGGACTGTGATTTTATTTTGAAAAACAACACAGCAAGAGAGACCATAATTGAATACTTCCAACCTGAGATGTGCCACATACTTTTTTAAAAAAAAAAATAGCTAAATTTTTCCAAATCAAGATTGTGTGAATCGTGCGTGCACCAAACTCATGAACATGGTGAAGATCCTGGTGCACTATGCTCAAAGCATATTTTAGCACTAATAGTTGTAGAAAATAAGAAATAGTCCTAGTCCCAGTGACAGGCACAGAAGCCCCCACTGTGGCTCCCTCATATGCCTCAGTGGTCTGCATAAGTCGCTTCCTTTATTGAAGCCATTGGAAGAAGTCCCACTGTGTAGGAGCACAAGGTGCGCTGCGATGGTTCCTCTGTTAGGTGAATGTATGACATCCACACCCCCATCTGAGATAACTTTTAAAAGTTACCTTTGGAATATTCGCATTAATAGAGCTGCCACGAAACGAAGTAAAAACGAACAGATCCTTCCTGAATGTATATTTTTGGCACCAGAATATAGTTTTGGCAAAAAAATAATAATGCTGAAAAGTAGGATACAGCCTTGAAGGCCATTGCATCAGGGGAAGAGATTATAAGGCATGCTACAAAAATAGATGAATGGAAAAGAGGAAAAACAATCGGTTCACTAGCAAAAGTTAAACACAAAAGAGGTGCGACATAGACGAATCATCCAATATTTTGATCAGCAGAATCTGTAACCTGAACACCATAGATTCAGGGAGCAAAGGACCACAAGGAGCAGTGTCCTTCTAGGAATGTTTCTGGTTAAGAAAGCCTAATTAAAAGCTAAAGATATGGGCTGAATTAGTGGAACCATTGCTGTGTTGCTATAAGGCAGTTGCTATGAAACAGTGGCTCTTCCAGCTGCTTGAGAAAGGGATTTGTACCGTAGATCTTGAATTGCACTGTACTGGCTTAAATTCTCAAACAGTGGTTCTCAAACCTTTGAGCACCAGGACCCACTTTTTAGAATGACAATCTAATCTGTCTGGGACCCACCAGAAGTGCTCATTGTGGCTAAAAGTGCCATCACTATGATGCCAAAGACTCTTGCTTTCCTGAGAACACAGCAATAAGTTTATTGCTTATTCCTTTATTATTGCTGATTATTCCTCAATTTTTATGGCAAAGTGAATCAGAAATGAATAGGTTTTACTTGGGTTTTTTTCGTAATCAGCATAATATGATTTGACAAATTTGGAAATCCCAAAGGAATTCCCCGCCCCTGTAGGTACAGAGCCTTCTGGGGCAATCTTATGCAGAAGCATTTCCCTGGCACAAGGTTCTGTGGTTACCTGGTGCATCAGCAGGTTACTGTGGGCTGGAAGGTAAAGACTTCCCCATAACCATGCCATGAGTTGGATAAAATATTACGGTGTGTTGGATTTGGCCCCCGGGCCATCGTTTGGAAACCCCTGGTCTAATCCATTATGTTGAACCAAACTTATCTGTTTCTAAAACAAGAAATGTTCACTACACAGCATGTGCATCATTATTATGCACTACACAAAACGTGCATAACAGAATTATTGTGATGCGAGATAAGATCATTAAAGCACATAAATAAATAAAAGTTACATAATTGGTAAACACTGGACTGTTAATGGAATGGCTTGTATACATCTAACTTTGTTCACGGTATATGGTGAAAAGTAGTCAGTGAGAGCTAAACAAAAATCAAAGGCCTATTCATACCGTAACAGGTAAAAATTACCAAAAAAGACCTTAACATGTCACATTATTATAGCTTGAGTACCCCATATCTGGAATTCTGAAATGATGGAATATTCTGAAATTTGGAACTTTTTGAGCACCAAACATGACTTTTTAAAAAAACTTTTTTTGACTAAAGAAATAAAATCACAAACTGTGTTCCATGCACAAACCTTGTTTCATGCATTAAGTTTTTAAAAAATATTGTATAAAATTACCTTCAGTTGATGTGTATAAGGGGTAAATGAAACAATACAAATGAATTTCATGTTTAGACTTGGGCCCCAACCCCAAGGTCTCTCATTATGTATATGCAAGTATTCCAAAATGCAGAAAACACTTCTGGGTCTCAAGAACTTTGGATAAGGGATGTCTAACCTTCAGATAAGGGATGAGAAGCATAAACACGTGCTACTTTTTATACCTATATAGCTATTGGCTGGGATCCAAAGAGCTTCTTTAGAAATAACAACAACAATAATAGTGGTAGTAGTTATATACCACTTTTCTTAGTAATTGGATTACTCCTCTGACTTTAATCCAAGGCAGTTCACATAGGCTGGCCAAAATGCCGAAAGACTTAACTTTTTGAACGGCAAGCCCCAAAGCTAGATCACAAAGAGATTTTGAAACTTGCCTCTTTTGTGACATGATAAACCATTTGAGAAGCTTTGTGCCTCCATTGGATGCACAATGTAACATGGTGTTTTACACAATCTAGACTACAGTCTCTGCACATAAGTCTTCTAACATGCGAGAAACATTCAATAGTCAAGATTTCAAGGTAAGGTAGAGTTTTTAATGTTGCCCAGCAGATCACATAAAAAAGCTGTATCCAAAAATTGTGAAGCCTTGTACATCTATAAAGTCTCAATCCTTTCATTACAGTTCACAAAATTAAACACTGCAGTTCAGACTTAATCTTTCACCAAGGCAAACTAATGAAATGCACTTTCTTTGGCTCAATCAAAATATGTGGGGGGACGGGACGAGAACAATCCCCTTGAAATAGAAACAGTGCATAGTACACATGCTCTTTAAGATGACATTTCTTGCCACTTCTCCCACTAATTCTGGCTTCTTCGGTGTAAGTTAAGATGGCATACTCTGACTACCAGCCATAGGCCTTTGTCCATACTGCTTTCTTCTTGAACTCTGGGAGAGCCCTCAGGGCCAATAGTGAAACTAGGAAAACAACATTTCAGAGTATTAGTCAACACTGGGATGAGAAACACATCCCTAATAATGTTTAAGTACATAAACAAAGCAGCCTCTGAAAACGCAATGTTAGTTATGCCAGTAGGGGAGAGGGATAGGACTGGGACATTAGACAACCAGGACCAAATCCATGGCACCTGAAAAATTCCTTAGAAACTTCAGCCATTGGATCAGAAACAAGTTCTGTTTGAACCAATAAGACTTATTTTGAGCAAGAGTATTTGGTGAAGGGATGGGATGAGGTTAAATCCAGGACTTCTAACAATTGAATAGAAAACTCTAATGCCAACATGGCCAGTAAAACATTTTACTGGCACGTGCAGATTCAAAGCTGGCTGGAACTGCAAAATAGATAACACAGGATAGGATAACATAGGATATAAATTTACTGGGGAAGGGTGTTTTGTTCAGAAACTAACATAGCCCTCATTCTTAGTCATACTGAAAGAACTTAATAACTCAGACTATACGATACCTCTTAGAAGATCTCTAGAAGACTGGGACAACACTTCATGTGAGCTTTCCATGATGCTACATAGCCAGTCAATAAACTAGGAAGAAATATAAGGTTAAGGTTAAGGTATACAATTCCTGATTGTAATACATCAATTGCTTTTGGCCAATCAATTGTACTTTCAGATCTGTTCAAATTTGAAGCCCAAACAACATGTTATGCACCCACCCACAGCTTATGTTCTATACAGAACTTATCACAATAAGTCAATAAATACATGAGGCTCAGTAGAAGTCCACTAAGTATTTGAAATTCTCAGTATATTACAGAATCCATGACTAGAACATCAGTCCCATACCTTTTGTATTTGTTCTTTCCAAGGCTCTTTAGCCAACAGACTTTGTAAGCTACTTGGAAGAAGGGTGAAGATCTCTTGGACTACCAGTTCGTCAACTGGACGCTTGCCCAGATATTTTGCAGACAATGCAGACGCTGCCTCTTTCTCTTCCCAGGGAGACCAGTCGGCACTGAGACCAAGCAGCAGCGGTGCAGTGTGGTCAGCCCAGGCGACCACAGAACAAGCAAAGATCCACAACAGGAAGCTGACAGCCTAAAAAGGAAACAAATGCACATTTTGCTAGTGAGCTCAGCTAAGTCTAGAGAGAACTATAAAACCCCTGCAGCAACTTATGCATCCATGAGTTGAGACGCTCAAAAGGAAGAGAGACAACCATCTGTCAGAGAAATAAAAGGGATTCCTAGGAGAAGGCCAGCTGAACAAGGGCAGTAGCACCTAGGGTGTGTACAACACCTAGCCTGTACACATTTGACCAGAAGCTGAACAGGGAAGAAGCCTTGGTAGTTTGCATACTATGCCACTATCCCGGGCTAAAGGGATCGGGGGGGGGGGAGAGACCTTGGAAAATTCCTCTGCCAGGAAGAGATTTGGATTCGATACAGAACAACTAGAATAATGCCCAGCAGATAGATGCTACTCAAAATGGCCCATAATCTGTCCCAACAGGTTTGCTGCACAAAACTTGGGTATGTTTGCATGCTGGCTGGAACCACTTAGCAGACAAAACAAAAATATATTCCTTGACACAAATTCAGCTAGTTTAAGGTACTAACATTGCTCAAGGAAGCCCTCAGGCCTTGTGGGTGGGAAGTGGGTGGGCTCTGCTCCGTGCTCCCAATGAATGGGTCGAGAATAATGCACACTTCCTGTAGGCTGGGAAATATTTATACCTTTGGAAGAAAATTACTGTCTTTCTTATAATGCTAATGCAACAGCCACTATGATTCTGACTTGAGATGTGGAAGACCTCAATGCAGAAGACAGTTTAAACCTCAATTCAGCCATGAGCTTGCTGAACAAACTTGGACAACTCAATTTGAGTCATCCACATGTGAAAAATGGGCACAGCCATGGGAGACCCATTTGGCAGGCTTGGTGGGAGAGCCCAAAAGGTGACATTGGGCTATACTACATCCTTAGCAGAGAACTACTGAAGCATGGACAGTAAGAGAGTGAGTTGGGAATGAGGAATTCTGCCACCATCTCAATAAGTAGCTTAGGGAAAATACTCTCTATATCAGCCGCCCCACCATCACCTGCAATGTGGAGGTAGAAGTAATAAGTTGTTTCAACAGGTTGCTGTAAGAATGGCTGAGATAACATGCATGGAGCACTATGAATACACCAAGGCACTACATCAGTGGTCTTTTTTGTGCCGTGGCCCCAATAAAAAAATAAATAAAGGAGGAGCCTGGGGACCCAGCATCAACCCCGCCCCCTTCCTGGGGCCCTATCCACCCATCTCCGGCCTCCATTGCTGCCCAGTCCCTGCCCCTGTTACTCTTCACTATATAACCAAATATTCTTATATTCTAGAGAGAGCAGAAAATGTTACTACAGAGCCTGGCACTACTGAAAGCTATTTTAGCAGAATTGCTAAGAACCAAGCAGGACTGGGATGCAATTTTCTGGTGCTTGAAGGGGTACACCAAGTGCCTTCCCCTTTACCTGGTGGTGCTCTAATTCAGTGGTTTTCAACATTTTTCATTCCCATAAGTGGCCGCAACCCCATAACTGAGGCTTTGCGACCCCACTGGGGTCCTGACCCCAAGGTTGAAGAACAGTGCCCTACATAAATGCTTAGCATTATTAGTATTATGCAGGGCATTCAAATCTATATGCTCAGTAATGTAGCTGTGTTCAGACTGTAAAATTACAATCTAAACATTGGAGTCACCGCTCTGCTAGACCTAGCTCCTTCTTTGGGAATCCAGGCAACAAATAAAGTTGGAGGATCTGGTTTTTTTTAGCAAGCAAGAGTAATATTAAGGATAAGAAATGCATTTTAAAAAACCACCACCTAATGTAATTAATAAATCACACAGATGGTTTCACAAGTGCGCAAAGAATCCTGCTTTAAAAAAAAACACTAGTAGATGTATACATCTCAACTGATATTTTTCTTTTTGGAGTCCATGACTGTTCTTACATTCAAAGAGTCCAAATGGTCCGTTCCCAGATTTTAAACGTGTTCCAAAAGACCACTTTGATATATTTTATCGGCAATTTTGACATTTTAGTTATAAGAAGTTAATAAGATGACTTTTACGTGGAAAAAACTGCACATGTTCCTATGAAAGGGCATAAATCATAAACAAAAATGTTTTCCTGTTCTGAAAGCCACATATTATTTTCTTGGCACGTACCTCTTTGGGAGCCACAGCTTGTATAGATGCTGTTTTTAAGGAAACATTTCTGATACATCCCATCAGTTCCAAGAGCCACGCCATTCTCTTTAAGACTCCTACAAAATGCACACACGCGCAATCAGATCATAGTCACATGTGCAATTCTGAGCGCTTTAGCCATAATGTGGACTCTTCCCCCACTTCAGGTAATGCACAGTGCACTGTTCCCAACTTGAGCTTTTCACATTTCCAATGGCAACACACTGTGTTCATCTCCAGTGAAAACAGATGTGATTGTGAGAATCCCTCTCCCAGTATTGCTACCCAACAACTGATATTCAGTGCCATGCTGCCTCTGAACAGGAAAGATCTAAGTAGCTGTCATGGCTAACAGGGTTGGCCTGTGATAGGATTCAGGTAGCATAACCGGGGAACCAAAGGGTCTCTCTTCTTTAGTTCCCCAGTTATGCTACCTGCAGAGGCATAACTAGACAAAAAAGCGCCTGGGGCAAGGAAGTATATGCGGCACCTCTGGGCAAAGGGAAGGGCCTCCATGCCACCGGGAAGAGAAGGCAGGGACCTCAGAAAACTGCTTGGAGAGCACTCCAAATTCAGCAGTTTTGCTGTGCAACAGTAGAGGAAGCTATCTGGGGCTTTTTTCTTAACTTTTAAACATTTTTTAAATGGGTCCGCAGGAATATTGCGCCCCCTTTGGTGTAGTGCCCTGGGGCAGGTGCCCCTCAGGCTCCACCCTTGTTACATCTCTGACTACCTGAACTACCAATATTGGGCATCCTGTTGCTTTTATCAAGCATTCCGCTTCCTCTCTTAATGCTCAAAAAGGAAAAGAATCAACATCCAGAAATGGTGCCCAGTCCAATTATTTCCTTCAGTCTCTGTCACAGGTCTACAGTTTTCTATTGTCCTTGTCTTTTTAACCACTGTTGTATCCCTCTGCCTCTCCCCAATCAAGAAGCTATTACAACTCAAAACTGCACCAGAGCTTCACTTGGGCTTAAGGCCCAGCATTTCCCATTTTAGAATTATATGCCACTGCATAAAGCTGATCTACCTAAGTAAACTCCACCTGGCTTACATTTCTGAGAACTCTTGGAAATACTCCTGATTCCCCTACCCTGGACCACCACCACCCCAAAGTTCATATCCTTGGGGAAGCCAGAGCAACATTCCTCACTGGTCACCCTTTTCCAACAGGAAACCAGGGAAGGTGGTTAACAAGGTAAACTGGTGTGTTGGGCTTCCTGGACAGGTGTAATCTTTAAGGCCTGACTGCTCATGCGGAGCATATGCTGCCATCGCTGAGCCTGGCATCACTGAGCCTCCCTGCTCAAAGGATTATGAACTCTATTGAAGAATGGTGGATAAAAGTTTTGGGCTTTGCGGAAATGGATAAACTTAAAGAGAAGTCAGTAAATCTTTTTGTGAATAGTTGGAAACCTCTCATTGACTTTTTGCATATGAGAGATTAGAATGACTTAATGATACGCATATGATTTGCTGAATAAAATGAATGGAAATAGATTAAAATAACTGTAATAGGGGAAATTAACTGGATAGTATAATAAGGGCTGCTGGAAAACATTTTATTGATCTTGAAACTAACTCGATAGTAAGAAAACTATATTATATGTAAGTAGGATTTACTGCTGCAGTCTTGCTGTGCTTTACGAAGTATATTTTGTATGATGTAGATTTTTATTTTTATTAGTTAAATAAAATAAAATAAAAACTAATTAAAAAAGGATTGTGAATATCCCAGAATCTGCACCAGCATCTGATGACAGATACAAACATCCCAACAGCCTTAACCTGAGGCTTCTACTCTTGTCATCGACTTGCCCAATAATGGACTCCTTTATATGGGTGAGTTTTTGGGGACAGATGAGGACTAGCAGCAGAGATGGCTAGCTTCCAATCTATCTACCCCCCCCCCCATTGGAATTTTGCCACCATCATTATTCTCAGCCAAGAAGCACCAAAGGCATTTGGAAGAAGTATAGCCATGGCATACTAATTGATGCCATAATGTCATGGCAAAAGAACAGCACTTTGCTCTACTTCTCTAAATAAACAGATGGGGGAAGCATTCTGAATCAATAGGAATGATATTGTCAAGTTTGATTTACACTGACATAGAATAAACTTGTAGAGTTTGCGTACCATAAAAAACAATGACAGACCAGGAGTATGATAAATGTCCTGTTTCTGCCTGTGTCTAAGAAAAAAAATGGGGAGCGGGAGTTGGTAAGTGCATGGCAGGCTATGATGCAAGGCTATTTACTATTACGTTGTGTAAAAGAAATGTAAAAGATGTTGGTGTAAAATAAATTAGCCAAAGAGGTTTGGCTAGAGGTCCCTTCTAGTGACAGAGAGTAGAGATTTTGTACACCGCACAACCTCATTCATTCATTCATTCATTCATTCATTTGATATATATCCCACTGTCAAGGTCTTACCTGTGTTTTCATGGCTCACAATTCGTGCATGGTAGAAGCTGTGCAGGAGCATCCAAACAATGGTTTCTTTCTGTGGGTAGGCAGCTGCCATACTAATCACATCATTCCATTTTAGTAAAGGAAGTCGACCTTGAGAAATTAAATAAGCTTTGACAAACGTGACCTTTTCCAAATTGTTCTACAAAACAAACCACGAAGCAGATTAGAAACAGGAAACATACATTTTGGTACAAGCTTTTGCCAGTTATTCTGTAAAGAGGTGTAGTGAAGCATTCTCTTCTGGTTACCAAAAACATGAGATGGTATGTCCAAAATAGAATTCTCTATTAGGTTTTGTTTTCGCTCACACTTTTCCTGAGTTTTGCTTTGACCTGCTGTAGTTGCAAAGATGACTTCAAGCCTCACAATTACCTGCTCTACATCCCTTCCTCAGGTAAATAAGCCCCCACAGCCTTATATTAAGCATTCCCTACATTTTGCTCTCTGCTCAAAGATAGCATCCTTCTTGAGCAGGACAGGGACTGTTACAGCCGGCATTGGAGATGTGAACTAAAAAGTGGATTGTGGAGGAAAAAAATGTTTTCTGTCTGTTAAGAACTTATCTTCCCCCTTTCTAGTTCAAACCTTGAATTCCTCAAGGTAGCAAAAAAAATGCAATCACAACATAATAAAGCCGAAGAAACCAGTGACAAAGTAAGACACCAAAGCATAGGAGGAGAGTCAGTAGCATCTGAAAACTCCTTAGCCATTCAGACACAGGGGTGGCTTTAAGCTGATGTAAATGACGCCAGGACATCAGACGCATGCTTAAGAGGGCCCATGGTAGGGAGGCCCACCCCTTTTCTTCTAGCTGATTGCTGCTGCACTTGGTGTGCATTTTTCCCCAGCTGCCATTTCCCTTTTAAATTTCCCCTTTAAGGCTCTAACTCAGCTGGGCCTGGCAATTGGAGCTGTGAGCTGAAGAGTGGGTTTTCTCTTGTTCCTTTTCATGTGCAAAGGGATGAAGCTTCCTTTTCATGTGCAAAGGGAGGACACAAGGCGGCAGCAAGAGGCAAGCCTTTGCAAAGTGGCTGCAGGACCAACTCCATCACCCCCACCCCCATGAGAGCCAAGATGGGGAAATGAGAAGCCAGCAGCCCTTTCATTTGAGTCTCCTTTGGGTATAAAGGTAAAGGTTTCCCCACACCCGAGTGACCGACTGTAGGGGGTGGTGCTCATTTCCATTTCTAAGCTGAAGAGCTGGTGTTTGTCTGAGGGCAAGTTTCCGTGGTCATGCGGCCAGCATGACTATATGCCAAGGCGTTACCTTCCCCTCCGAAACGGTACCTATTTATCTACTCGCATTTTTACATGCTTTCGAACTGCTAGGTTGGCAGGAGCTGGGACAAGCGACGGGAGCTCACTCTGTCACGAAAATCAAGGTCTCCCTCAACCAACTCCCCAAATGCACAAAGGCGCTGATGAGTGCATCTTTGAGTTCACGGCAATTCTATAGGTTCCAGGGAGGGCAAGATATTTGTAACTGGCCTCCCCATCCCCAGCTCACCCTTCTTCTGGACCGAGGTGGAGGCAGCAGATCTAGGGCACGAAGCAGGCTCCGAGACATAAAAAAGCCTCCCGGTGACATCATGTCCGCGGTTGTGCCAAGCTGCCCTCTGGAGGGGCAGCCTGGATTATGTTAGTGGTACTGTGCGTCAGGCCCAGGGGGAAGGAAGGCAGCAACCAGTACATCCCATGGGCTGCCCTGTTAATTGCCAGCCACAGGTGTTAAGTTGGTGAGTGGGGGGCCCCACGGGAATGTCCCTCATTGGGCCCCACCTCTCTACTCCTAGAGGCGGCCCTGTTCAGACACTAGTAACATGCCCAAAAATGTTTTAACAAATAAATACCCACTGAAACCATCAGGTCAAATGCAGGGGTCATGTATGCCACAAGAGCATGCATTGTCAGTTCCAACACAACATAACAACTCATTTTAAAAAAGAGATATTTTATCATCAAGGCCTAGAAAATGATCTATACTAGGCAACCAAAACATCATTACTGTACCTTTGAGACTTGGGAAATTCGGTCAACCTCTGTATCTGCCATTTCTGAAAGGCATTTTGCTATATCTATATACATCTTCACTTCACTTTGCTGAACAACAGAGAAGAAAAGTGTGCTTTAAGTCAAGCAAAGTTAACAGCATTGCCAAACCATGAAAATAGCAAACCATGGCAGCTCTGTTTCAGATTCCCATACTGGACAGCACATTCAGTCATTCACCACAGGCACGTCCCAACCACCAGCAACCACCAGCAACATCGCCTTTTCAGCGATGTCTTAGCAAAATAACACTACTGCTGATGTTACTGGATAGCACATTAACCTAAGGTGGAACTCAAAAATATCAAAAGACAAACAGGAAAACCAGCATTGGATAAGAGGCCTGGCCTATCTTGAGGCTGCCAAAAAAAAAAATAGAAGAAGCAGAAAACAGTATAATCTTTCTCTATACTACTGTATACTACTATACTGTTTACAATACTGTATATTCTAGTAAAAGCTGATTATCCCTTAACTGGACTGCTTGGGACAGGAAGGTTGTCCAGATTTTGGATTTGTTTGGATTTTGGACTAATTGCATACATATTATATGCTTCCTAAAAGAGCATGAGAAATGCTTCCTCTTGCTCTTTTCACTTACCCATTTGGGTGTCTGCTGGCCTTTTTGACATTTTTCAACCATGTCTGTCTAGGTACGCACCAAAGAGCAGAGGACAGAACTCACAGCCTGTATGTGGGAATGAGCACAAGACCTTCTTTCTACAGAAAGCTTTTAAAAAGTCTTGGGCAACGATGTCTGGATTTTGGATGTCTGGATAAGGGATTATCTACCTGTACTCTGTATAGGGCTTCTGCAGTTACCAACACCTAAGGCAGACTATTCAACAAACAAAATATTTGTTTGTTATATTTATCAGTGACCAGAGGAGCAGTAATGTGTTGGAGGGTTTTTCATGAAAAAAATCCCAGGTTCAATCCAGATAGGATTGGAAAAAAGCCTCAACAATCTGGCAAGCCAGAGCATATTGAGCTAGGATGGCTCAAAAGTCTGACTCATACAGAGCTTCCTAAGTAACTTATGCTGTGGGAGAAGAAAAGTGCCTTGAAAAATGATGTCTCTATGCTTAGAACAGGGAAGCCACATCCACAATTAACCTCTCAATAAAGGCACAGTGACATCTTGAAGGAGTGAGTAAGGATGCGTAGGGATTCCTGACTATAGGCTGTGCTATAGTCAACAGAGGCAGGAGAATCCCAAAATTCACCGAGAAAGCACAGGGCAAAGGGTAGAAGGCATCACAATCTATGAGGTGATCTTATATCCACAAGGAAATGCTTGCCCATTGCTTGCAGCTCAATGAATTAACACAGGAAACTTTGAGTGGCCAGAATGTCTCCAGGAAAAAAGACCCCAAAACCCAGGCAGGAAAGTCTGGGGAAACACTGGTTGGAGTGGATCACAGCATCCAGTTCAGTGTGTCTGCTGCTGCATTGTTGCTAACTAAGCAGAATCATAAAAATAAAAACTAACCCTATATGCAGGAAAAAAAAAAGCCTTGTGGCCTACCTCTTCAGCACACAAACAAAAGATTTAATTGCACTCAGGAATACATATAAACATACAGGGGCAATCCGGGGAGGGGGTCAGTGTCTGGGCACACACCGCCATAGCGTGCCCCCCGCAAGTGCCGCCCCCAGCCCCCTCGGCTTCGACACGACTACTGTTTGGGAAGCTGCTGCGTGGTGCCAGATCGACTATGGTGCTGCAGCCCCATGTGATGCTTCCTGGACCAATGTAGCTAATAAGCACCGCCCACCCTCAGAGAGGCAGCCCCTTCGAAGGTGGGCAGCAATTGTTAGCCACACTGAGGACAATCTAGGAACGGTTTCATTCTCAGTGGTGGAGGGGTGCGAGCAGGGAGGCGGGCGGCATCACACACCCCCTCAGGCCAGTGCCCAGGGCATTTGCCATATGATAAGTACCTGTTGATTGATTGATTGATTGATTGATGTGCCAAACGAACCTGTTTTCTACAAACAAACATGCATAAACCCTTTCATTATTTATTTATCTTATTTGAAGAATTTATACCCCGCCTTTCCTATGCTGAAGCAAATGCCCAAAGCGGCTTACAGAGAACAAACAAAATACAATGTAACCATAATAAGTAAAACACATTAAAACAACAACAACAAATTAAACATTAACGGGAACACCAAGAGTGAACCGGAGTGAAAGCTAGACCCAATTCTCGATATCAGGACATATTGGAGGGTGGAAAAAACAATTGACCAGGGGAGTGAAACAGACTATGACAATATACCAGAGGGACAGAGGGCAGACCAGCCACACAGTCATCATCCCTATTTAGTCTGCCCTTCAGTTCGCTCAATCACATTGCATCATTGTACAACCCAAGAGTGAAATTGTATAATTGTATAACCTAAGAGTGAAAGATTGGCTTCATTAAACAGCAAAGCTTACATGCTACAATAGAAACAAGATTTGATGCACCATTTCAGCCGTGTAATCACCCAAGAAGCAGATACGATTTTTAATGCTGACATTTTTTTTGACAAGTCTGTCACTTTTCTAAAAAAATAACTGATACATACAACACAGCTATATGAAGTAAGTTGCGCAAGAGCCCTGTTATGTTGAAACGTCCCACCCAGTGGCTTATCGGTGGATTTCAGATGCAATGCTTTCCCTTCTCCCCACCCAGTTCCCCAGCCTTTTTGACCCTCCCCTTTTCCAATGCAGTGCTACTACTTCTAAATATTTATTTTCCTTACCCGGATTTCATTTGGCAAAAGCTCAAATATCCTCTCCACAGCCCGGCAAAGAAAGCTCCAACTGGATTGGGCAGGACTAGGAAGTTTCATGGCTTGGCTGAGCCCTTGCAAAATACTCCAGCAAAGTGTCAGGTTTTGGGGGTAATGTTTTGCTTCAAAATGCTGCACCAGAAATACTTCTGTGAAAGCCTGCAGTTTGTCTTCCGCTACATATTTCACCCACACGGGTAGGGAAGTGAAAAGGTATTTCTTGGTTTGAACCTGAAGAGAAAATACATGGTATTAGATTCTTAAGAACATTCTCATATATTCTAGGTAGAACATTAAGTATCACAGATTATCTTACAACATTGTTCTCAATAAACTCCCCAGTTCAAAGGGTGCAATCCTAAGGGCACAAACCCATGTCTGTGCATCGGCTTCCTTGACTCCAAGAGTGGTGCAAATGTGCTTTACAGTGCATTTGTGACACTGCTAGGATGGCACAGGGGACTTGTGCCTAACTCTAGCCTAACTCTAGGTTAGGATTGCGCCCTAAGAAGCACAATCAGTATGTGCGCTACACAAAAACCAAGGAGTTGCATTACAGTAATCTGCCTTCCCACATTTGGACGAGGACAGTTTTGAAAACTAGTCTGCTTTTTGAATTACAGTAGTGTGTGCTTGTTGCATAGAGGCTAATCTTGCCCATTCGCCATCCATTGCATGTGGTACGAAAATGCATGCACACAATTGGTGCCTCAGCTGGGAGTGTATGTGTGCAGCTTCACTGACAGCATTCTGAGGGCTTTTCCCACATAAGAGCATAAGAAGTGCCCCATTGGACCAGGCCAAGGGCCGATCTAGTCCAGTTTTCTGTATCTCACAGTGGCCCACCAGATGCCTCAGGGAGCACACAAAACAAGATTCTTGCATTTCGTTGTTACTCCCCTACATCTGGCATTCTGAGGTAGCCTACTTATAAGGTAAGGAGGTTGCAGCACCCCTCATGGCCTGTTGCCGGCTATTGACTTTTCCTCCAGAAATTCCTTTTCAAAGGCACCTCAGCCAGACATCATCACCAGCTTGGTTCTGGAACATAACACGCAAGGTACAGGCCTGAGAAGTAGTGGGGAGCAAAATCCGCAGAGCCCAGGCTTCCAGGGGGCCTGGGCCATGCCAAAATAAAATATATACTATGATACAAAACAAATTTATTCAGGGTTGCATTTTCACTACAGTTTTAATCCCCTCCTAATGCACTTCTATTACCCCAATGCCTTCTGGAGACGGTATTTTGCCAAGGGTAGCTCTCAGATTCCTTAACAAACTATAGTTCCTCACCCCCAGGGAAGCATTAGGAGAATAGAAGTGCACTGAAAGTGAATTAACACTGTAGTGGAAATGCAGTCCAGGTCTTCTCCATAAGCACCAGCATATATTAGTACAATTCAAACATGACACCCTTCAGAGCAGAACTACTAGGGCCCAGAAGTGGGTTACCCAGTTCAGTTCACAGAATTCCCCGGCCTCAACAGTCAGTTCCTTCCCTTGTTCTCGTTTAGAGTGTTCTAGAATACATGGCACTGGATCAAGTCTGAATGTGTTCTGGTATTGTTTGAAGATGGAATTAACAGTGTAGCATAAGTCTGGGGCACAGAAAAGAAAAAAAATTCTTGGGGTCAAGACAGAGAGGCATCCTTCCTTCTGAGATCTAAAAAAAAATATGGGGTTTTGGACATTTTGTTTTACTAAGCATGCAAAAGCATGCAAAAGAGGGAGAGAAAGTCCACTAGGGTTTATAGCTCCCAGAGTGATGAATGGCACGTACACTTAGGCCGTACACTAGAGGTGGGGCTATCCACATCCCCAAGAGCATTGCAGCATTCTGAGATGACTGGGTCTGAGTCACAACTACTTCAATGCACTGTTGCTGGATCTCTTCACCTAAAAGAGGACACATGAACAGAGCAAAGCTTTAGACTGTGGAGAAAGAAAAAGAGCAGAAGTACTTACAATCTGAACTTCCTGCATGAACTGAACATCATCATTGGCTGTGTTGTTCCATGGCATGGGAGGCCTGTGCCTTCTGGCAACCTGAATCTTCCTCGATTTTTCTATCCCTGCATGCGCCACCATGCATCCTCCTCCCCATGCTCCTCCCTTCCCATCTACCAAGGGAGGATGAGCGGGAGGAGAAGGAAGTGGGGTGGAGGATGAGTGAGTGAGCAAGCACATCCCTTGGGTATGGAGGGGGAGAGAGAAGTGCCCCCATTTCTCTTCACTTACCTGAAGCTTGGTGCACAGTACCCCTTCTGTTTTTAATGAAGAGGAGCAGTGCATGCTAGATTCCCAGCATGCACGACTCTTCTTCATTTGAGAGAATTTGTAGCGTGCATGTCAAGCTACAGGGAAGGGAATGAGGGACAGGCCACAGATAGTGGTCTTGACTTTGCATCAGAGATGCAGGCCCATGGTTGACCCTAACTTGTACTTCCAGTTCTGGGATGTACAGTCCAATAGTGATGTTCCATCTCCTTTCTTCATTTTACTCTCCTGTACCATGGAATGTATTGACAATATATAATTTGTAGGAGACACAGGGCGCAATCCTAACTGGCACAGTTAGGCCGGCACAGTTAGGCCAGCAAAGTTTGGCCAGCACAAGCGACACCATAACGTATGTTTGGACTACTCTCGGAGTCAGAGAGGCCAGCACACAGATGTGCGCCACATCCTCCCTGACTCTGAGAGTGGTCCAAACACACTTTATATTGGCACTTGTGCCAGCCAAATTTTGCTGGCGTAACTGCGCTGGCCTAACTTCAGGTTAGGATTGCACTCACAGAAGATTTATTCCAAACCTACACCAGCTAAGATCTAGGGAAATTCATATTTGCACATGGAGATATTTTTCCTCTTAAGATTGTTCTGCTGCAATCAGCAGAGGGAGCAATTTCCAGTATAAGGTCACTGAACACAAAGGCCTTAAAACAAGTGCTCCAAATCTATGGAAGGAATTTGAAGTTTTACAAAGGGATCTTATCCACACAGATAACGATAGACATAATTCAACAATTAAAAAAATCTTACCAAAATTCAGTCGCATCAGAGGAGAAAGAACTGATGCCCAGTTGAGAGGTGGGTACTGGTAGCTTTCTCCAATTAATGTTATAGGTGACATTGCTGTCTTTACCAAGAGAGGAGAAACCTGTTCGGGCCCTAAAACAGAACCCCAAATCAGAACCTGAATGTCATAGCTGGATCTACTTAAAAAAAGTCAGCCACTGACACTAAATTTTTAATTAACTAATAAAATTAGATTCCCCCCCAATATGCAATATATGCAATATAACAGTAGAGCTTCATTAGAATAAAAAAGGTATTCCACTCACCCTGGAACCCAACCAACCTAAATCATCAACAAGGCTACGAAGGAAGTACAGCAAGAATTCAACAATTTGGTTGTTGGATCATTAACACACACCCCCAACCATCACCCCCAGAGTTCCAAAACATGTTTGTTCCTAGCTCAGTTCAGATACATTAAGCAATCCTACTTGTGGGAAGGAAAACAGCCTTGGGGTAGGGACATTCAGAAGACAGTGGAGAAACCCCTAGAATACTATATGAATGGGCTTCAGAGTTGCTGGGAATCTTGTTGCTTATTACTTATTACTTTGCATTATTGTTACTTACAAGTCATTTGGTGGAGTTTTGTGCAATGACAGAAACGACTTTGCCTTGTGCTTTCAAAAATGGCACATCAAAGCCACGAACACTCAGTAGGAAGGGAACAGTATATTCCCCTCCTGTCCCACCCACCCCCATTTTACAGAGTAAATATTTCCATTGTTAGTGTTTGCTGCATTACCTTTCTTTCCAGCTTCAATAATGAAATCAATGGTTGCCCTAAGAAAGCTCTTCTCAGGCAGGTAGCTAAAATCTGGAGGGACTGTGAATGAAGAAGGATATTAAATACCTATTCATGTTAAATCATTTGCATTTTGTCATTTGTAAATTAAAAATCAAAACATGCCCAGTTTCTGGATTGGTGCTGTTTCTGAAGGATGCATGGAATTGCACTCACCACCTTAATATATCTTAATATATCTGAAGGATGCATGGAATTGCACTCACCACCATCCTTCTTAATATTTCTCAATGCTTTAGAGCAGCATTTCTCAATGTTTGTCCCCTGGTGTACTACTTTGCATGGTCCACTTCCTGGAAATACCATCGGATGAAACTGGCAATCGTGTCACTACCAGTTACCTCCAGATTGGGTTGGATGTGGCATAACAAACTCTGGTAAGAGGCTCAGGGAGGATGGGAGGGCTTTTTCAAGCATGCAAAATCATACACTGAAGCTTTGCCCACCGAGCCTGTCGCATTGTGTTCCTGGTCTCACTGCCAGGTGGCGAGGGTCTGGGGGTCCTGCGCATACCACTGGACACTACCTCAAGTACCACCAGTGGTACAAGTACCACTGGTTGAGAAATGCTGTTTTAGAGCTTCTGAAAGAAAACTGATTAGATGAATCAAGCTTGACATGCACAGGAAAGCAAATAATAGTCATCACAGGGATTGGCATCCCTATGGTGAGTTTTCCACTCTGCATTCATACACTTGGCCATTATGAGTTAGAGCTATCATATCCCAAGTTCCCCCATTATGAGCAGCAACTTAGATGGAAGCATGAAATAAATGGCAGCTGATTCATTTGATCACTGCTGCTTAACATTATGACTAGGGGCTCAATCCTAACCTGCAGTTAGGCCAGCACAGTTAGGCCAGCACAGTTTGGCCGGCACAAGGGCCACCGTAAAGCGCGTTTGGACCACTGTCTGAGTCAGGGGGGATGGTGCACATCTGTGTGCTGGCCTCTCTGACTCCGAGAGTGGTCCAAAGATACTTTACGGTGGCCTATGTGCAGGCCTAACTGCAGGCCTAACTTCAGGTGAGGATTGCACTTTAAGAGAGGGAAATCATGCCACAAGGATGCTGATCTCTGCAGTTTATCTGATGGGAAAGATTTATGCTGAAATATTTAGCCTGTTGCAGCAAAAACAACATATAGTCTTGTGGGACCTTAAAGACTAACATGGAAACCCTGGTGAAAGTAGTTTTCAGGTTGAAAAAAAAGCAGGGAACTTGATGGTGTGCTGAAACAATCCAATGTCCAATTTCCCACAGGATGCAAAGTCAATTTTAGTTGACTTCATTACAATAAAATAAACCCATTGTTTATGTATGAATTGGCCTTCAATTGGCAAAAAACAAACAAACCCCAAATGGATCTTTTTATTAAAGACCAGATAATTCAAATTCAGAAGATGCTAGCAAGGAGTAAACCAGACTTTACAAGAATTCTCTACTAGGCTTACCAGATGTTCGACTGTGGGTTGCAGACACACTGGAGAGGTGCAGGTGTCCCAGTAACCATGCTGCATTTGTCTGAAGGCCAATCACCCCGGAAAAGCTGATTATCTGTAGGTACAACCATCATACATAAACTAGAAGCATAGCTTCCTTGAACTGGTCTAGCATCACTGAGCAATGAGTCAAAATAAATTATTTAAAAATTTAATTTACATGGTATATTCACCATAACCATGTGTGAACATGCTAAACAAAGCTATGACATCCAAAACACTTCTTTATATAGATGTTAAAGGCCAAATCCTATCCAACTTTCCAACACCACTGCAGTCATGCCAATAGGACATGCACTATATCCCGCAGTGGGGGTGCAGTAGTGGAGGCCTCTCAAGGTAAGGGAGCATTTATTCCCTTACCTCAAGGCTGCACTACAGTTGCATCAGTGCAGAAAAGTTGGATAAGATTGGGCTGTAAATCTCTGCACTTTGAGACTTGTACATAGTGACACAACCATAGTGCTTTCACCATTAATGCTGGGGTAACTTCGGAATTAATGTTTTTTGAGGAATTGAATTTCATGATGGAGCCATCCTACCATCACCCAGGTCTAACATATCCCCTGAAGCAACACCTACTTCAACAAAATGTTCTAACCCCAAACAGGAGGGAACACCACCTACAGCAGTGTTATTCAAACTGTGTCACTTGGTGTCAGGTGGGTCGCGGAAAGCTGGGACCAGCCATCTTGGAAACTGCAGACCTGACTCTTGTTGTATTCCTTTTGTGAGTTTCAATTTTCAAATGAGGGTGTTTTTTTTAATTTTGTTTTTAGTTCCATGCTTTTACATTATATTTTGTCCTTATCTTGTTTTCTGTCAGGGATGTTTCATAGTTGTACAATTGCGGCAGTCCAAGAATGCCAATTTGCATTTCAGGAGTGTCATTTTATTATGTTACAATGACAGCACTTCCTGCTTGATGATGTCACTTCCTGCCACCACATCACTTCCAGGTTAATGACATCACTTTTGGTGGGTCCTGACACAAGTGCTATTCTAAAAAGTGGGTCCCAGTCTAAAAAGTTTGAATACCACTGACCTACATAATTATTTGTAAGGTGCTGCATAATGATGTCACTGTCTGGCAGACATTTGGAATCTGAGAAAGTGGCTGGCAGGCAACAGTCCTTTCCTCCCACTCCAAGCAACAGCTTAGTGAGAGTGAGAGCTACTGAAAAGTTGTGACTGCAGGAAGCTAATTATTGTAAAATTGGCAGAGATTCTTCCCATTGTCTTCATCATGCCCTTGACATGTAGGAAGAGATCCTATTCAGATTTACCTGGATGGAAGTCTCACAGAACTCAATGGGGCCAAGTAGACAAGACAAGGACTGCTCAGTCCTTTTAACAGAAGGGTAGGGGGTATGGACCACTTCCAGATCAGAGCAATTCATTTGGAGAAAACTGCAGGTGGAACAATTCCATATCATTTTATCAGCATATGGCTGCTTTCTGGCTATTCCCTCATCATTCTCTCTAGGGCAGTGGTTCCCAAACTGTGGGTCACGACCCACCAATGGCTCGCGAGCCAATTTCAGGTGGGTTGCAAAGCACATAAAGCAGCCATATAGAAAATATGAGACACTGAAAAGGGGGAGTGCTGTGTAGTTGTTTTGCTTGTGTCAAAGTTGTAAATAGGCTTTTTTCATTCTGATTCACTTTGCTTTTGGAAAATGACTGACAAATAACCCAACTTATTGCTGTGTTCTCCAAGAAGCAGCAGGCTCTGGCATCACAATGACGGCACATCAGGCCATGACATCACTTCTGGTGGGTCCCAGACAGTTTAGATCAGTGGTTCTCAAACTTTTTAGCACTGAGACCCATTTTTTTTAGAATGACTGTCTCATCACCATCACAGAACTGAAGAGCAACGTGACAGACTGGAGCACCTCACCTGACTCAGAGTTCTGATGACTTCATTCAGTTTGCTTTGAAACTGAGAAGACTGGATAGCTTCAGATTTCAGCTGACAAAGGAGGCATGGAAAGGAAGAGAGAACCAGGTTAGTTATGAGCAACAGAAGGTAAAGCTGTATGCTGAAATGCTGAAACAGTTATATTTGTGTGCAAGAGTTCCTTCAGACAAGATTCATATTTTTCACCTAAGAGCTAAAATAACCTTTTTTAAAAAAAAAATTGGAGACCAGTATTTTAATATAATATTATATTAATATCGAGTTATAATCCATAAGTATTTTTCTTGAGTAAAAAACGCAGCCTTTTAACAGCAAATCTCTCCACTGTTTTCAGAATGTTTCAAGAAATTCATTTCCATTGCACTTTAAAAAGGAAAGCTATGCAGATGAAGTTATGTTTGCTTACAAAAGCAACATTCTAGAAATCCAAACCACTGCCCTTTCAGGAAGCACAGCATAAGCAGCTTTGTAAGACAACGTTCTATGTCCCACCTCAGTAACTATCACAATTTCTGACTCTGCATCTTGCGCGGCTCTCTTTTTCTGCTGCAAGCTACCTTGGAAAAACACCTGGCACCTGCTTATGCAACATAAGACATGAACTGTACAAATAATACTTGCTTGATATAAAAGCCCGTTCCTGGGACATTGTGTTCCATGCTTTCATGACCAAGATGCAAATGCTGCAATGGGCCTGTGCTAATATGAAAGGCTTGGTTCTGGATGCTGGGGGGTCACTAGCAATAGCAGTCAAATTTATCCCTCACTCTGGACCAATGCAAGCTGCTTGCGTCAGCCCCGCACTGTTGTGCACATGCTGTAAAGCAGGCACACGCCATCACTGCAGCTGCAGCACCTATGCAAACTGTTGGCGCGCCACTCCTGCACCAGCCGAGTTCAGCTGCTACATGGGCGTTTCTGGGCGGGGGTGGACAGGCCAGGAGGCGTACCAGCCTAGGGAGGGGGGTGGAGCTGGAATGTGGCCAGGCTGAGTGGCTTGCTTGGATCTGCGCCTGCTAAATAGCAGATGCAGATCTGAGTAGCTCATTGGAGAGGCTGGCGCCTGCCCCTGCATAAAGGCACAAACGTGCCCTTGCCCTGTGAAGGCTCCAGGCAGTTCCAAACTTGCTGGGTATGGCACAGGCACACCAGCCTGCCCACTGCAGCTCTAGTTAAGATTGCGCCCTCATTCATATGGAAAAAAACCAATATAATAATTAAGTGCAATGCCTGGGAACCACATTGCAGTGAAAGCAAAACCTCCCCTCTCCTCAAATGGACTTTACAATGTGCTGGATACCAACACACAGGGTCTCACTCTCCAAACAGGCCAATGGTCAAGATGCATCTTGCGTAACATAATTTGTACAGCATCCAACACAGAGGCGTTTTTCAGCTACTTTCAGCAAATTATCACACAGAGATAAAAACCGCAAAGCTTGTTTTTGCTTAAAAGACTGGAAAGGATGACTGGAAAAAGAGGCCACTTATGATTTTTCAGTTCCAACATACACATATTATATTTGTTTTGGTTAGGAACATGTGTCAGTAGCCTAATGGAATTTCACTATAACCTTGCTGAAGTAAAATAATACAGACACAAAGTTGTCTTCTTAAACATCTTTTTAAAAGGAAATCATTTATTTCTGTTGTTATTGCTATTATTATTATTTACTACCCTTGTGAGTCTACCTGCATCATGGCTCCTTCAGAACCCACCACTGAGACCAGTCCATTAACTGCTGCAAGCCGTTCCATTGTAGGGGTTCTCTGAAATCCAAGGAAAATCAACATGACACATGTGAATGTAATATTTTAGATCAAGGAACATTATCCACCTCTTTGTAAGAAATACCTGGCCCAAGGTTACTTTCCCCCTCCCCCAACTGAATGATCAATTGCCTGACACTGGAATAAAATATGCTGCCAGCCAAACTGTGAAATAAACAACAACATATGAACATTGTTAATTTTTCAAGGCCATTTTAAAAATAAAAATAGTGGTGGGAGGTTGAACATTGGGAGGGGGAGGATGAAGAGGAGCTGTCTAACCAGTTCTTCTACAGCTTTTCAAATCAAAAGCCCCCTGCCTCAGATACGCTTCTATCCTGGGGGGGGGGAATACCACAGGTAGAAAATTAACTGGGGGAAAGGTAGTATCTACTTCTCTCCCCTGTTCCTCCACTTCTGACACTCACTGCTGTTTTAATTTTAGAGGTGCCTGAAGATTGTTTCATGTATTCTATTCTCCAGTGGGATCTCCTTGCCAGGCTCTGTCTAGGGGGATGGAAGCTCCTCCTCCTCAGGTCAGGTGACAAAGTCTTCCTGAGGGCTCCCGCCATTCCCCAGACTGAACTTTGCCTTGTGGTCAGAAGGTTGGGTTGGATCTGGCTCCAATAGCCAGACCTATTGTTCCTTTACTTTGTTTTCTTTAATGACTGGGCTCGCCCCTTTAAGAACTCTAGCTGTGGAAGCACCTCACAGCAGCCAGGTCCTTGGAACAGCAGCTTCTAGCTTCTGTGGAAACTCCCCACAAGCCTATCATACACATTGTGAACTGTTTTTTTCTGTGCCCTAAAGCATGATCTCCTGAAAAATGCAGGGACTCTGAAGCATACTTGCAGGGGCTCTCGAGCTGACAAAGTTTTGCCAGGATCACAGAACCTTGCAGGTAACAAAACCTGGAAAACCACAAAGCTAAAGCTAAAGGAATTAGTAGATCAGAAAATTTAAAACATGCTTGACAGTCCTATTACTATATGATGATTTAATACCAGCTGATTCCTTCTATTTTCTTCTAAAACTTGGTCACTAAGAGTGCAATCCTAACCTGGAGTTAGGCCGGCACAATTAAGCCAGCAAAGTTTGGCCAGCACAAGGCCCACCGTAAAGCACATTAGGATCACTCTTGGAGTCAGTGGGGATGGCGCACTTCTGTGTGCTGGCCTCTCTGACTCCAAGAGCGGTCCAAACGTACCTCACAGTGGCCCTTGTGCCAGCCAAAGTCTGCTGGCCTAACTGTGCCGGCCTAACTCCAGGTTACGATTGCGCCCTAAATGAAATACAGTAGGGCACAGTAGTCAGAATCTTTTATGGACTCAGATTGTCAGCAACAATAAAAATCAGAGTTCTCTACCTCAGCAAGTACAATTTTCATCCAGGCAGGAAGTAGCCTGTTACTGAGGTCTTCTGCTTTCCCATGTCCACAGATAGACAATCCATGAACGATGCTCCCCAGTGCCAGGGCAAGGCCAGGGGTCTGCAACAAAACATGAGACATAAGAATGGTAGCAACTTTGAAAGTCTATTGGCAGCAGCACACTATATGAGGATAGAAGGAACACATCATTTACTGGGTAAAGAGACATGTTTTACATGGTGGTTTTTTAATATTTAACAAAGGGAGAACAACTGCCTCTTTTGAATCAGCCACTGCATTTTTTCCCCATCAAAGCCCCACTTTAGACTGGCGAGCCTTTTGGGAGATTTTTTATGTATTTTTATGCAAAACCACTTTGTGAACGTTTTTGGTGGGAGGGGGGTTGAAAAGTGGTATATAAATATTCTAAACAAATAATAACAATAAAGTACAGAAGCTGTCACTATAATACAGTACTGTGTATAAAAGGCATCCTCACAACCTGCTGATTGGCTTCTACCAATTTCTGCAGCTGGTTCATGACTTCCTCAGCCTTTGCGGCCTCAATGATCCCAGCACTGAAAGCAGAGACGCAGGCGCAGGCAACCGAGTACGCAAGAATCTGGGTAAAGCAAAAGAAAAAAAAATACGCACAGTATACATTAACAGTGAGCCCGTGGGACTTATTTTTTTAAAGGATGTTTCTATTTACAAATGACTCCAGGAAGTGAAAATTTACATTGAAGGAAGAGCAGATGAGCAGCAAAGGCAGGAGAAGGGTGA
>JAJKFI010039284.1:0-19150 GCA_029204185.1 Lerista edwardsae | reverse complement strand
ATCTCAATCATCACATAGTATATATTGCAATGTGTACTTAAAAAAAAACAACCCATCTTTTTGTATGGGGCCAAAATCAAAATGTGCTCACATCACAGAGGCCAATTACAGATGACTAACTACTGCACATCAAGAAGCTGCTGTTACTTTGATTAAAGATGCAATCCTAAACTGGAGTTAGGCCAGCACAGTTAGGCCAGCACAGTTTGGCCGGCACAAGGGACACCGTAAAGCACGCTTGGACCCCTCTTAGAGTCAGGGAAGATGGTGCGCATCTGGGTGCTGGCCTCTCTGACTCCCAAGAGTGGTCCAAACATACTTTACTGTGTTGCTTGTGTTGGCCAAATTTTGCTGGCCTAACTGTGCCGGTTTAATTCCAGTTTAGGATTGCATCCTATAGCTTTCCTCAAAGCTATCGTTTCCTCAAGAGTCATCAGGTGTTTTTCCAAGCTCATTCTAACAGTTAGTCTTAAATTTCTCTGAAGAAAACTCAGTTTTCTCAAGCCTCATCCTAAATGTCAAGATATATTTCAATGGAAATGGAGCATTGTAGCCACCTGTCGTCACTGCGCCTTCTGGAGATCATGCGGGGCCAGGTGTTTGATGAGCCACGAGCTGGTTCTGATCCATGGAGCTGGTTTGTGCATTGGAGGCTGGAACAGACAAGTGGAAGTCCAGAGAAGGTGAGGAGGTTACTGAAAGGGATAGCCCTTGGTGAGAAGAAGAGGAACAGAGCGTGACAGGAGAGTCCATGAGCAGAAGGAACAAAAAGGACAAGGAAAGGACAAGACAGCAGAGGAGAAGGGGGTGGCAGCTGAGATTGGGGAGGAAAAACGGACTTCAGAATGGGTCGGAGAAAGCCTGAGAGACAGAGAGGAGAGAAAGAAGGCAGGGACAGGCTGGAGACCAGAGAAGGGGCAGGAAAGTGGAGGGAGAGTGCAATCCTAAACTGGAATTAGGCTGGCATAAACTAAGCCAGCAAAGTTTGGCCAGCACAAGGGCCACCATAAAGCGTGTTTGGATCACTCTTGGAGTCAGGGAGGATGGAGCATGTCTGTGTGCCGGCCTCTCTGACTCTGAGAGTGGCCCAAACGTACTTTACGGTGTCCCTTGTGCTGGCCAAACTTTGCTGACTTAGTTTATGCTGGCCTAACTCACTTTAGGGTTGTGCCCTGAGACTTTGCTTTGGAGAGACCAGAGCAAGAGTGAAGAACAAGCAGGAGGAAACAAGACAGAAAATGAACAGAGAAGAGGAAAAGAGCAGATACATGGCGAGAGGGGTGGCTGGCCAGAGAGAGAGAGAGAGAGAGAGAGAGAGAGCGAGCAGGATATGGAGCAAAAGAACGAAGAGCATGAGCAGCGGCGCACCTAGAGGGGGATCACGGCACTAGGTTTTGCAAGCAGCCACTCTCCCTCCTCTGGAGCCATTTGTAGCCAACGTAGCCTCTGTTTTGCTCTAGCCGCTGGGAATGGCTCCGAACAGGAGGGGGAGTGGCTGTTTGCCAAACCTAGTGCTGCGATCCCCCTCTAGGTTTGCTTCTGAGCACGAGTGCGGAGTGGGCTAGACTAGAGAAGAGGTGTGTGGAGCAAGAGGGGGGCAAGGCTGAGCAAAGAGCTGTGGGTGGAACCAGAGACCAAACTGCGAGAGTGGAGAGCAAGCAAGGCTTGCCAAGGGGAGAGCCCAGAGGAGCAGAAACAGACCTGGAGATTCCAGGGGTAACAGAGGATGAAGAGAAAGGTGGAAAGGAAGGCAAAGGAGAATGATACCCAGAGAGAGGCTGAAGAGAGGCGCACACGCAGGAAAAAGTGAAGAGGGGCAAAGGGAGAAAGCCAGCATTTCAGCAGCCTCGACGAGATAGAGAGAGCTGCAAGGGCAGGGGGCGGGGATTGAGGCAAGAAAGGTGGGCATCCCTGGAATGCAGTGAGACAAAGACTAGGCGACAAGTACAGGCATGACCCGGTATCCGCTGGGGTTCCATTCCAGACACCCCCATGCATGCCTGAAACCGTGGATACTGGGGATACCTTTTTAAAGATAGGGGAATATCAGTGGCTTTGCTGTAACGTTATAAAAAAAGAGATGTTGTTTAATGTTCCCCTATCTTTTTAAGAGGCTTCCCAGTACCCATGCTATCAGTGGATAACTGAAACCATGGATACCAAATCAGTGGATACTGGGGCATGCCTGTACCTCTCAAATGTAAAAGTACCTCTTGGACTGACCCAGAGGCAATCTCTCCTCCCTTTCTTCATCAGAGCACCTGAATAGTGAGAGTGGATTCGAGAAGTCACAGTGCCAAGCCTGAGTTCCTGCAAGATTGTACTTCCCCAGCGCTTACTATGCCGGGGCGGGGGGGGGAGTGTCAATTGCCCCTCCATGGTGGAGTGGTGGTTTTCTGCCATCTCTGCTGAGTGGGAAGGGGTGACAGCAGAAACGAACGGAGCCCCGAGAGCACTCTTGGCAGGGTGACAAAACCGCGCCCCAGCACATCGCCCCGCCCCGTGCGTCACCCAGCCACACCTCCCTGCGCCCGGAATAGCTCCATTTTGGAGTGAAATGGATGCGAGGGAGGGAGGGCCGAACAGCACGCGGGTTCGTCCACGCAATGGCGCCTCGCCGCTGCCGGCGCCCATTGCCCGTGTCACCCCTCGCGCCACCCTTACTCCACCCCTGGTGACCGGGCTCACCTTTGCCACACAGCAAATGCCTCAAACACAGCCGTTTGTTCCATGCTTATGGGCACTGTGTGAATGGTGCAACAATATTGGCACGTGGAGATCACAAGGATCTCAGGGGTGTCAGCTGTGTGGAAATGTTCCATTGCGATCTGCCCTGCCCAACTGGTAAGATTAATCACATCTAATTCTCACTCACATGGGATCATGTAATTGAAGGACACCTCAGTGGAAATTTTTAACTATACACACTCACAGATTTCATAAATGCATCCACCCAAATATCTTCCACCCCAATTATTCCTCGATCTTCATCAATAGAAGATTCTGCAGAAAGCTATTGATTGTTCTGAAGAGCCAAACATCCAAGTACAAGTGTTTCACCATGTTCTATAAATGGTATTTCAAATAATTACTTTTAAAAGGAAAATATTGCTATATTAGTGGGGAATTTTGACCCTTTCTCTTTTCTTCTCCCACTTCTTTCTCTTTTTCTCATTACCCACAGCCAGTGATGCCACAGCTGAATGAATCTGCAACCTGCATGGAGATTCCTCTTTCACTTGATTCTTCCAATGATGTGTTTCTAGAGAGTAAAAGTACTGTTCTTTCTGAGAGTAGCTGATCTGCTGCTCAATGGTTTCACAAAGGCGACCAACGTATTGGTGTTTTTACCCGGAATATGCATGATTGCATATATTGTGACTTACTTCCAAGTGAACATGACAAATTGGACGTATATGTCAGCATATGAAGACGACATCTAGTGAAAAGGAGATAGACAGAAGACGTATCAGTGAAGAAGATACAAGGGGATAAAGGAACATATGGGGGAAAAAAGCACAATCGAAATGACTTGTGTGCAGTGGCGTCACCGAAGTTGGTGTCACCCAGTGCAGTTGGTGTTACTCCCATGGCTCCACCGCTACTGGTCTCAACCCTCCTGGGCACTGTATCTATGAAAGAGGGAGGGGAGGAGCGGGCTGGGGCCGGCATGGCAGGGCTGCCTCTGCCCCATCTGCCATGGCAATGGCTCTGGGAGCAGCAGCAGAAGCCACTGTGGGTGCTCCACACAGCCCGTTGCGCATGCAAGGAGCAGCTTGATAGAGCAGGTGCAGAGGAGGCTGCTGCTGCTCTCCTGCTGGGGTTGGCGCCACTGCACACCTTCAAGGCTGACTGGGACCAGTTGGAGGAGCTGGCACAGGGCAAAATGGAGGCAAGAGGCACGCTTGCCTCCAGCCACTCAGTGCAGTGCCATCAGGTGAGGCAACATCAAGGTGGCTTGCTGTTATCTCACCCTGCTGCGGCACCTCTCCACCGACTAGCTTGCTGATCCATGGCAGGGCAAAGCAATGGTGGGTCGTTTTGGAGTCACCTCCTTATGGTGCTACCAAGTGCAGTCTCCAGCATCCGCACCCCCTTAGTGATGCCACTACTCAGAAATGTGTGCCTGAAATATATCCCCAAATCCTCTATAATAGGAAAATGTTCATGTCAGAACAGCAGGCGGTCCCTTGCTGAACAGACTGCTGCAGAAACGTTTATTGAGAAATCAAATCGATAATTTGCTGAGAAACGCTCTGAAGATCTCTACTTGCCCAAACGTCAACAGAAGTATCTGCTGAAAAAGGTGATTAAGTGCTTCCAATATCTTAGGCAAACTATTCCTATATGAAGTGTGCAGATTAAGGGTACTATGGGCCGTGATGCCAGCAGTGCATGCATACTCACAGCTCTGGGTGTTGTAAATGTACTTTGAAACATGTTTATGGCACCCAGAGAATAGGCATCATTTGCACTGGAGCCATGCAAGTCAGTGCTGCACCCCACTGCGGGTGGTATGGACAGACAGCACTCCAGAAGCACTGACTGGGGGTAAGGCCCACGGGGCAGGAGGACGCGGAAGTGTGGGGGAGGGAGTAGGACCATCCAGGGCCTGTGGTTGCCTCCACTGCCGGATCCTCAAATCCTCAAACTCTTGCACGACTAGTTTGGGATGGCCTTGCTTTCGTCTCCTGGATGGAGAAAGCTGCATGGATGGCAGGGCAGGTTTAAATCTATGAACAAAAGACACATCTGGGGAGCAGGAAGGTGACCCAAGAAAGGACAGAGGGCACAACCCTAACCAACATTCCAGGGCCAGGGTAAAGGCAATGCAGCCCCGAGGTAAGGGAACACACATTCCTTTACCTTGAGGATGCCTCCATGACTACTATTCCACTGCAGGATGTAGCACGTGCTCCATTGGCACCACTATGCCAAAGCTGGAAAGTTGTGCCCTGAGTCAAGAAAACTAGGGCGGGAGAGAGGAAGACAAGGACTGGAGAAGAAAGAGGAGAAAGACTGCAGAGTTGCCATTCTCTTCTAGAATTTAATGAGCCAGTGATGCCCTAACCCGGTGCTGGAACCTGGACATAAATGGTGATGACACAAAACACAATGATGCAATGATGATGTCACAGGCCACATCCGTCCGCGTTCAGCTGAACAGAGCCTAAACCTAGCAGTATGGAGGCCAGGGTGGGTGGGAGGGCTCAAGATCTGCCTGCTGTGCCAAGCCAGCAGCTGCTATTTTTAGGGTCACACCCTGGCTTCACTGCCAGGTGGCGGGTATCCTGCAATACACCATGTACTCCATAGCCATGTACGCATGGGTGGTACCTTACAACACCCCAGTGCATTGCAACACACAGATCGGGAACCCCTTGGCTACGGGCATGAAATGAGCCTCTTGGTGGACCATAGAACCACTTGCAGTTGGAGAGCTAGTCTCTCACACCATGTATCTGGCACTACAGCTACTTGAAGGGATCAATAGTACTCTTTTGAGCAACTGCCACTGATGGTCAAGGAAGCCCCAATCAGAGGACTGAGACTTATCTCAGGGCTCCTCAAGAAGTCTAGGGTCCTTCACTTGCCACCTTATTCAGAGGGTGCACTGAACACCAAAGCAGATGCAGCAAAATACTGTGATTTTCACTTTCACCAGAATTCATTTTCACATTAATTCATGTCCTTTTAGAAATGTGAAGAACCACAAATGGAATCTGTTCCCCAAATTTTGACATGGGCTCAGAATAGCATCGGGGGGTCGACATGATTGATAAATGTAAAGAAAGCCAAAAAGTGAAAGCAGAGTGCCAAAAGAAAGGCAAAAGGGAAAAGGGAAAATCAAAACTCCAGCCCTTCAAGTTAAATACAAGGCAGGATCCAAAGATGCACCAGAAGCCAGAACATCTTCCCCGAGATTGAATCTCCAAGATTCTGCACTTCAGCAAACAGCAGGCACCATCATCTCCAAAATGATCGCAAAGGGGTGCCTGCTTGGGTGTCTGGTGGTCCTCTTCTGCACCAAAATCTCATCTCAGGACTGCAGCAAATTTCAAGAAAGGCTGCAAGAAGCCAACAAGGGCAACTTGAACCTTCTGCGGAGCAAGATGAGACCAATGGTTTACCTGCAATGCGTGGAAGATGGAACTGCATTCTCGCCCAGGGAAGACATGCTCAGAAGACTCAACATGCCCCTGGAAGGGAACGCCAAAGTGGTCATTCAAGAAATCCTGCAGCAGGCAGCCCTGATCTTCAGTCAGAACTACACCGACTCTGCATGGGATGAGAATTCCATGGAGGTTTTCCAGAAAAGACTAGATGAGCAAATTAAGGGTCTGAAAACCTGCCTGAGCCCAGAGAGGCAGGATGGCATCATCTCCCCCAGACAGCAACACTTCCAGCTCACCAGACCAGTGAAGACTCACTTCCAAAGAATCAGGGCCTTTCTGAGAGGGGAACAGTTCAGCCGGTGCGGCTGGGAGAGGGTCCAGATGGAAGTGCACCACTGTTTTGTGCTGATCAACCAGCTCATCCAAATGATTCAACCATGAAGGTACAGTGTACTTTTAAAAATTGCACTTTTGTATTAAACCAAATGTTTCTAATTTCATTGAAGCCAGTCAAGGTAGAAACTGTAGAAACTGCACACCAAATATTGGGCCCAACCTTCCCATGCCGGTGTAGCCGCAACAAATTTTTCCTTACCTGTAGGAGGCCTCTGTGATTGTCCCCCTTCTGCAAGATGCAGTGCATGCCTAGTTGACAGGTTAGCACCATCTCTGGAAAGTTGCATAGGATTTGGCTCTAAGACAGTTTTATCACATACTCTAGTTCTTCTCCTCAAAACATATCCAATGCTTTTTTGAGCAGATTTGAATGGTTTGCCTTGAATGTTGGAGTTGCCAAAACTCAGTGGTAAAGTCTTGCCCCAGGTCTTATGAACCGTGTAGGCTTAAGTTAGATTTTGTTCACCAACCTCAAGTTTCAGGATGTTCACTTGAGAGGTATTTATCATTACCTCTTTGCAGCTTTTATTTACAATCACCTTTACTGTTTTCGATGCTCTCATCAGAATATGCGGAACACCAGTGATGAATTTTGTTAAGTCTTACGAAAACTCTTTTTCTTCCATTGAGGATGCAACCCTAGCTCCCCATTAGGCCAGTGCAAGTCCCCTATACCGGCCTTGGAGTATCGCAAATGCACCGTAAAGTGGGTTTGCGCCACTCCAGAGCAGGCTAGGCCGCCGCAAGGTAATTTGTGTCTGGCCAAGTCAGGCCAGCACAGGGGTTGGGGAGGGCAGAGGAATGGGGAGGCAGTTCAGGGGGGAGGAAGGGCAGGGGGGAGGCCCTGTGGTTGGGCTGGCCCAGGGAGTGGAGTGGAGCCAGGGTCCAGCATTTAGCCTCTGTCCATGGCTTAGTCGGCCTTGCATGAGCTGCTTGGAGTTGCACCAGCAATTTCGCTTAGAGTAGCCCTATAGATGCTGCTGGGGCTTGCCCCAGGGTAAGGGGAAAATGTCCCTTACCCCGAGTCAGCCTTCAGCTGCCGCCTAACATGCACTGGATACAATGCAGGCCTACCGGTCTGCCTGTTCCCAGTGCAGGTTAGGACCGGGTTGTCCATCGTTCAATGAGTAAGAATTTGAAGTCCATCTTTTAGATGGAATTGGAATTCTTTCTTTAGGCAACTGAATCAGGAGGTTTCCGTGATTTGTTCTATGTGGTTTGGGCAACCACAGAAGTCTGTAGAGATCATGTGGGGTTTTCCCCGCAACCAGAACTGTCAATTTCGTGGGAGGACCCATGTGATCTACCCTCCCCAGATGGTGATGGCATTCACATGCATCCCCCAGTATCACAATTCACAATTCACAAAACCTTTATTGGCATATAAAACATAAAACAACCAGCAAGCGGACCATAAAACAGACAACAACAAACAGTTGGCTACCTCTCCAAAGCTGAGATAACTAATAAAATAAGATAAAAAATTTTTATTTTTTTTATTTTTTTTTGCATCCCCCAGTAATAGACGTTCAAATTTAATATATACAGTATAACATTTCTTTCATGCTCATCGCTGTCTTATAGTCTTGTTTAACAAAATCACACACATTTAGAAGAAAGCCGATTCATTTTTCTCAATGCCAAAAATCTCAGAAAGGGTCCACATTTCAAACAATGGCTTAAAAAGGGGAAGCACATTTTTAATTGACAGAGAATTGTAACCACTTCTCTTTTTCTCTTCAGTCGGCTGCCAGCAATGCAATCAGAACAGCAGAATGAACCAGCAACTTCAACTGACCTTCAAAATCATTCCTGTTTCTCTTGATTCTTCCAACGTTATGTTCCCATGTTCCATGGAATGACATTCCTCCAAAAACAGCCACTCTTTCCTCTTCTAGCCCATCAGTTTCTCAATGATTTCATGAAGGCTGCAACTCTATGCGCACTTATGTACACAGGGAAAAATCTCCACCGCACATACTGGGACTTCCGAGCAAACACGGGCAATTTGAAATAGCATGTCAAAAAATGAAGATGTAATTTGGCAATATAAACTACAATACTGATGAAGAAGATAAAGAAATTAATGGGCGATAAGACGAAAGACTCTGCTTAGAATTGACAAGTCAGAAGATTCTCCAATATATTTTCTGCATTTGTAATGAGTTCATACTTCATACTTCATAATAAGTTGTGAAACTCTCCAAACATCTGTCCTTGCACAAGCCCCAATGGAAGTACTTTGTGCTGGACAAAGATCGCAATTGGAGGGAAAACTATGTCTCAGGGAAGTTATTCCTTTATGAAATGTGCAGCGTTAAATATATTTTTATGGTTATTATTAAGACTATTTATAGACCAAACAATGCCATGCCATTTAAAAAATATTGGCCCTCTTAGAACACTGTGAAGATGTTATTTCTATGTTGGCAATTGCAATTGATATTTATGTTGCTGATCATTTAACTTGAACACCTGTATTTATTTATTTATTTATTTATTTATTTATTTACATACGTACATACATACGCCTATATATATTATTATGTATTTATTTTAAACTTTTATAGAAGATTAAAATGATCTTATTCTTAAAAAGTGCAACTCCAAGCAGTCTGGTTTATTTTGTTTACTGTATTGTAATGCTACGAAAACCTGAGACATTTTCTAGTAGTTTGTGAATTCTAGGGAATATAGGCCAAGGGTGTAAAACATAAGGCTCAGTACAGGGGCTTGATGAGGTCTGTGGAAGCTCTTAATACAGCCCTGTCTGATTGTTGGTCTCTCCCAGCACCATTACATGGCCAGCTGCTCTCAGCTGTTGAGCTGCACAGTGGCACATTGGCTGCAACATCGGATAGGATTGTGCACTTTGAGTGTCTCTGCAATGACAAAAACAGTGATTGGGTTGTTTTAATTTGCTGTTGCTGTGTATGGCTACAGGAGTGCCTTGAGGAGGTCATACACATCAACATTTACCACTACCAACTGCTCAAGTTGGTGCTTCTACAGTAGGAATATACACTGATTATAGGGTGTTCAATCCTAGCCAACTTTCCAGCACCGGGGTAACAGCAATGCAGCTGCAAGGTAAGGGAACAAACATTCCCTTACCTTGAGAAAGCCACCGTGACTGCCCCCCCAAATGCAGGATGCATCACATGCCCCACTGGCACGGCTATGCCGGTGCTGGAAAGTTGATTAGGATTACATCCTCGGTTTGGATTGCAAGTGTCTTCCCCCTCCCCCCCCAAAACTGAAGGCACTCCATTCAGGAAGGGACCATTTTTACTGCTCCCTCTTGCTGCTGCAGCCTCCCCATCCATGCTATCCTGTTGGCTAGTAGGTTTCGTGTTTTAAAAATTGGTTACTTGTGTTTAATAAAGCTAAACCTAACCCATAGTCGGATGTCTTCACTGGAGGTGTGTGGGGGGGGGAGGTGCAAGATAATAGGCTATCTCAGAATGCCAGATGCAGGGGGGGTGGCAGAAAGATACAAGTATCAGGCTGTATCTTTGATACAACCTTTGATACAACATGCTCCCTGAGGCATCTGGTGGCTCTCTGTGAGATACAGGAATGGATGGGCCTTTAGCCTGATCCAGCAGGGCTGTTCTATATTCCTATGTTCTGGAGGATCCCCTAGCCCTTAAGAACATGTGGGGAAAGGGTCAGTGGGCTACAGAGGAAGTCAGAAAAAAATCCCACCAAAACGGATGTGTTTTGCCAAACACATCCCCATTCTCATTCTCTCTCACGTTCACTCTACCCAGCACAGATTACCTCGGAGGATTATGAACATAATCATATGTATTATATGTTTTGTGCCTGTCCCCTGTTCCCAACCTCCAAGCCTTAATTGGCTCTTCTGCACCTAAACAACATGCGGACATCCTGTCACACAATCTGTACTCTGAGAATGCAATAAGAATGCAATAACAAAGACAATAAGGGCACAATCCTAACCAACTTTCCAGTACTGACCTAGCTGTGTCAATGTGTCAGCATGTGCTGAACCTGCGGTGGATCAGTAGTCACGGAGGCCTCCTCAAAGTAAGGGGGCGTTTGTTCCCTCACTTCAGAGCTGCATTGCCCTTACCCCCATGTTGGAAAGTTGGTTAGGATTGTGCCTTAAATTGGGAGTCAGGAGCAGAATCTTGATCCCTCTCCCCTTTCCTGGAGTTCATTATCAGGTTGTTCCCCTAAGGCTCCTCTCACATACTGATACAGTAAGTTTCTGACCATGCAGTAAGGGAAACTCACATGCCACAAAATAGCCCAGTGATAGCATTACTCCCACCCCAACACATGTGTTGGCCTTGGTCATAGATCTAGATCTCAGTCGTTTCATCAGATTTTCACAGGCTGGGTTCTGCTCACTGAACCACAGGTCAGGATCTATGGCAGGAATGGTGGGAGGACCATGCTCTCCTCGGATGCTGTTTGCCTTCCCCAAAAGATTTACAATTGGACACATTCCTTTGGAAAGTTAATTGGGGACTATTGACGGTTAGGGAGAAGGTGTAGATAATAAAACTGGCTGAGGAGTTCTCACCCTGGCAGGGAGTGAAACAGATAAGGAATAGACAGAGGTGCCTCTCTCAGGAGGGGGAGTAGACCAAAGTGCTCCCATGAAAAGAATTATACTCCTTTGTAGACCAGGTGACCCTGAAAATCAGCGGCACTTTCTGCTCTGGGAACCATCACAAATTCAGGCTGTTTGTTGATCTTTTGCTTAAAAGGGGTATAAAGGCCCCCTTCACTCTTCAGATGATGCTCATGGATCAGGCCCCACTGAGTTGTCTGATTCGAGGCACCATGATTCTTTGTCTCCATTCGGATACACACACCTGAGCATCCCGTGGCTAAAATCCCATCTCTTTTTTTTTACTCAATGGCTACATTTTTCTGCTGAGGAATTATGACTCCCAGGCCCTGTGGCCTTCCAGAACGGGACAAGGTGCTCTGCACTTTGCCACCAAAGTCTGGGGGGATCTGATTCTCAGCAAGGAAGTGGCCAAAGCCTGGTCTCTACTGCTGAAACTAGTTGGGGGTCCTTCTTTTCTTCCCTTCCGCTCTCCAGCCATCCTGTTTGGAGATCTCTTCACACTAGATTGGTCGTCTCAGCAGATTAAGGAGAGGTGATCTTTGGCTTTTAGGCCAACTCTGCCTTTTTTGTTTGTTTTATATTTGTATAACTTTCCCTGGCTGAATGGGTTTATGTCTGTTATATCAGCCCTTCTCCTGAGTATACTAATTAGTGTGTGTGTGTGTGTGTGTGTGTGTGTGTGTGTGTGTTCTTCTTCCCCAGCAACAAATATTCAGAAGTGAGAACCTGTGAGTTATAAATGGTCATTTGTTAGGAAATTGAGAGAATAGGCTAACAGAGACCCTTTGGGGCACTAATATCAGAACTAGTCTCTTATTGTGACCAAAAGATTGCTGCTGTATTTTTTTTAGTGGTTTTTAAGTGGTTTTTTTTTTTAGTGTGCTCTATTAGGAAAAGGTGAATGTGTGTGGGTTAATGCTTTAATCAAATGATGCCCTTAAATGTTGTCATCCATTTCCACCCATTTCCCCCTCTCCTTTCCCTGTTACTTCTTCCTTGCATTCACGCAGCACACAGCTGGTGCTTCTTCTCCTCCCCCCCCCCAATCCACAGCAATTGCAACAAGTTTTGTTGCAGCCTTGGTCAGGAGTGCAGAGATATCATTCTAGCTTTTATAGGTTCAGCAATCTTACTCATTTATTTTGCAGAAAACATTTGTCTTTGTAACCAGTCCTTTTTTAGTGTCTTTTTATAACCACCATTTATTTCTTTTGAGTTTGAATTCATTTTAGCCAAGTTTTGACATGTGTGATTTGCTTTTGAACTTTGCCATTTAAATATTACATTTGTCATTTTAATAAACGTTATATAAGTATGAACTTATGTAATAAGTGTACTTTACCCTCTATTTTAGAATAAGTATTAGTAAGTAATAAGATAATAAGTAATCATTAATGGGTTAATTTATTTATTTCTGATCTCCCCACCCACATCCCTGCCTTTTTTGATATCTAATCAACCCCTCAGTAACAGTGGCGTTTCTATAGGGATGGCAAAGCTCTAAGTTTTGCAAGAAGCCTTACCTTGCAGTGGAGACTACTCCTCTCCTGCACCATTTTAGCCAATCTTGGCGTTGCTTACTGGCTACAGCAGCAAGGGAGAGGAGGGATTTACACGACAGGGTAAGGCTTCTTGCGAAACCTAGAGCTTTGCCATCCCTGTAGAAACGCCTCTGCTCAGTAAAGTGATGGCTTGTTTGATGCAGATTTGTTATTACATCACAATTTGTGCATGTCTAGTCAGAAATAGAAGCCCCTGTGAGTTTAATGGGACTTATTCACAGGTAAGTGTGTATAGGATTGGGTCCAATCCCATCCAGTTTTCCAGCACCAATGCAGCCCAAGGTAAGGAAATAACCCTTACCTTACCTTACCTTACCTTGAGGAGGCCTCTATGTGCTGACTGCTATACAGCTGACTGAGACTGAGAATTCTTGTCAGTGCCAGCCAGCCAATGATAATTTCCTGCCCAAAGCACAGCACCAATTGGTCCCCTCTCTGCCCTTTCCCATGTTTTCCTAACCAAAGAATAACTATTCCTTCCATCCTTTCCTATCTCTCCCTCCTTTTTCTATGAAGAAGGGAAGGAGAAAAGCAGCGTGGTACCATTTGGCCTGCCTTGCTCTGAAGGCCACCCATGGAGGGAATGCCTTATCAACCACCATGTTGCTCCTAAGATCTGTCTGAGGGGACAATCCTAACCTGGAGTTAGGCAGCAAAGTTTGGCTGGCACAAGGGCCATCGTAAAGTGTGTGTGGACCACTTTCGGAGTCAGACAGGATGGCATCAGTGATATCATGCACCCACTATGCACCACTACGCGAGTACCAGTTCCTAGAAGTTGAGCTGGCCCCGCCCACTCGAAGCTGGCCCCGTCGGCTGGTTGGCTCAGCAGCTGCGCATGCGTACTGCACACCCGCAGCCGTTGCCTGCACTTTCTGTGAGGAGGCAGGCAGGCAGGCAGCGTGGTAGTGGCAGCATTATGACATCACTTCCGGCTATGACCTCACTTCCTGCCATGACATCACTTCCGGCTTATGATGTCACTTCCGGTGGGCGGACCCCGACAAGTGCCAATCAAAAGTGAGTACCTGTTCCTAAATCATTTGGATGATACCACTGGATGGCATACATTTGTGTGCTGGCCTCTCTGACTCAGAGAGTGGTCAAAACATGATTTACGGTGGCCCTTATGCTGGCTAAACTTTGCTGGTTTAACTGTGCCAGCCAAACTCCAGGTTAGGATTGCTCCCTCACAATCTGGGGCCTGAGTAAGCCCCCTTCACCCTGCTTTCTGGTAGGGCTGGCCCTGACATTCATTCTTGACCTGCTCTTTCTGGCCATTTAGTTCTGCATTTTGCTGCTGCTCTTGCATAAGTGGATCTATCTCTGCCCTGGTCCATTATAAGTAGGGACAGAGTTCCTACACCTTTAAATGTTGCCTGCATGAGGGAATTTGAGCAGATGCAGCTTTTGAAACCTTTCCATGTTGAGCTGCACCTGACCAAATTCCCTCTTCTATACAATGATTAAAGGTATAGGCACTCTGGCCCAGTTTGTATCAGGTAACCCTAATTATAGGTGACTTGTCAAACCAATAAAATATCACTTTCAGGGCACAAGCCTAACCTGAAGTTAGGCCTGCACAAGTTAGGCCAGCAAAGTTTGGCTGGCACAAGGGCTACCATAAAGCGCGTTTGGACCACTTTTGAGAGTCAGGGAGGATGGCGCTCATCTGTGTGCTGGCCTCTCTGGCTCTGAGAGTGGTCCAAAAATAGTGTCCCTTGTGCTGGTCAAACTTTGTTGGTGTTACTTGTGCTGGCCAAACTCCAGGTTAGGATTGCACCCTCAGTGGAGAGTGTGCATGGAAACCCATAGAAGGTTCTTTTCGGGCAGGGGGAATGACTCCAGAAATGTCATTCTGATCACTTCATAGAAAGTCTAATTAAATAGGTGGAGTAGCGACCACACTCTTGTCTTCTGCCTCAGCTTTTGCTCCCGAGGAAAACAAACTGGGGGTGCTACTCACTATGAGAAAGGCCCGTCAAAACCTTCCTATCACAAGCAGTTCATAGCTCATCCATGGAGTTGTGATTTTCTTTTAAGGATGGCTCTGTTGCCCTCTTCAGAGCACACACCTGAGAAGTTCCTCAGGATAGCAGTGTCAAGCCCCACTGATGACATGCATGCTCACTCCACCCCCTGCTGTGCCCATATCCAGCATTTGTCTATAGAACTAAATGGTAAATTCCAGGAGAGGTTACCCACCCACCCCCGCACCCCCACACACACTTTGGAACATTCCAGCATTTCTGCATTGGTCTCTGTAGGTTAATGCTTGAATGCAGGGGAAATGGGTGGGGTGAGGGGCACAAAGCATTGATGGTAAGCCGAGTTTGGTGGCATGATCCTGATTCATGACCCACACAAATGTGTGCGTTGCCCATGGAGAGCAAACATCTGAAGAGGTCCTTGTCTTCTGAATATTAGAGCCCATGAAAATGCATGCCCCTCCATAATACTTCACATATGAGGATATGTGGCGTAGTGGTTAGTGTAGTGATTCAAAAGTTGGACTTAAACCTGGAAGATCCAGATTCAAATCCCTGCTCAGCCCTGAAGCTTCCTGGGTTGACCTTGGGCCAGTCACTGTCTCTCACAGAGCAATCCTACTCTGCTCATTGCGTCGGCGCTACACTTTGCCCCTGCGTCGGTGCTAAAGCTCTCAAGCCGACGCTAGGAGTAGCGTTGGCTTGAGAGCGCCGATGGGGAGCCTCCCTTACGCTGAACGAAGCCGGTCGGCGCGAGAAAGTCTCTGTCCCGTACCGGGACTGGGATTGGTGGGGAGGAGGGAGATTGTGGGCGGGGAGAGGGCGGGCTCCGGATTCGGCCATAAGGCCAAATCCGAAGCCTGTCCGGGAGGCGACGCGGTTCAGGCCACGTGGTCTCCTTGGATCCGAGGAGCACATTGGTGAGCCTGGAGCTTCCCCAACGGTAAGGGCACGAACGGTAAGGGCTCCAGCCTCCCCAAAGCAGCATTGGATTTGGCACTGCCTGGTCGGCCATGCCAGTCCAACGCTGCTTAGGATTTTGCCCTTAGCCTCATCTACCTCACAGGGCTGTTGTGAGGGCAAAAGGAGGGAAGGAACCATGTACGCCACCCTGAGCAACTTGGGTGGAATAAAAATGTGAAAAATAAATATTTAAGCGCATTTGCCACAATGCAGGAGTGCCTCTGCATCCATGCTGTTTGCACATGCCATGCGCAATCAAGCAAAGAAATGCATCGGTAGAAGTACTTCTGAGCACATCATTCCCTAGCTGGATTGGGACAATTGTATTCAAGGAGTTCACCGAATAGACTCTGAAAGGTTTTCACCATTCACTTTTCAGTCTTTCCTTTGGCCTTTTGCAAGTGCCAGTGGCTGCAATCATGCTTTTGTTCAATGGAAAAAGCAACCTACTTCCTTCAAGCAGTAGAAATTCCACCCTGCCAGCCTGAAGGCATGGCATGACTATTAGAAAGTGAAATGTGACAAGAGAGAAACAGGAAGCAGGGCAACCCCTGGGTGCTGATCAGACAGTGCAATTGGTTAAGGAGATGTAAATGAGACAAAACAAGACCAGATGAAAGACAAAACTAGCAAGAAGAAAACAATGCGTGAAACCAAAGAGCTCAAGTTGCAAGCAGGGTTTATTTCCTTTTCTGACACATTGCTAATGGCTTTATTTTTAGAGCACTTTGCATGATTCATCTTGTAAAAGAGGCACACGAGAAACTGTGGACCGCAACTCTAAAGCATAGGAATGTACACAGACCACACGCTTGATAGATCATCTAACAATTAGCAAGCACACTAAACCCTGGAGTCAGCTGTTGGAATCAGACTTGATCTTGCCTGGTTCCAAAGCTGACATCACTGCACTTTGAACAGAGTAGATGGGTTGAGAAGAGCCAGCCTTTCGGTTCCAATGTCATCCACCCGCCTCCACCACCACAGAAAGTAGCAGATCAGAGGGTCCAAAATAAGGGACCCATCCTTGTCACTAGAGATGGGACTTGTCCCCATTACAAAAAACATTGTTCACTTTCACATTGGGGCAGAAGCCAATACGAAAAATAAGGTTACTATCATAAACACATAAGACTCACTGTGGATCAGACCAAGGGCTATCTGCTCAGCTTCTCTCTTGAGACTCACAAGTAGGTCATGAAGCCATCAACCTATGCCCAGTATCCGGGGCTCTTCGGAACATGAACTTTAGCTATCTATCTAAACATCTTTAGATATTTAGCTATCTTGGGATCCAATCTGATCCAACTTTCCAGCTCCAATGCAGCCGTGCCGACAGGGCATGCATGGCAATGAATGTCCCCTTCCCCCAAGGAGCCTCTGGTAGCTGTTTGGCTCCTGATGCGCCCGCGGTGGCCAGGCAGCTCGGGATTGGGCTGTAACTAAGTACAGTGGGCCTTCTGTGTCTGCAGCATCTGCATCCATGGATTCAGCCAACTGCAAATTAAAAATACTTTTAAAAAGGGAAGTCCTCTTTCTTTCTCTCTATCATGTGACCCCATCTTCCCTACAGTCTGAGAATGTAGGCAGCATTTTTCTCCTCACGTTCCTCTCAAATATTTCCGGTCTCAGTTTGAAGGTATTGACCTTTAAAGCCCTTCACAACTTGTGCCCAGCCACCTAAAAGACTGCCTTCTTATCTCCCACACATTCCAGCCTGCCCTCTTAGGTCATCTGAATGGACTCTTCTTCAATTGCTGCCTCTAAGTTAAAGAGACGGTGGCTCAGGGGCAGCCTTCTCTGTAGTAGTGCCACGAATATGGACTACCCTCCCAGTGGAATTAAGAACTCTCTCTTCCTTTGTAGCTTTTTGGAGAGCTCTCAAAATATACTTATTTTGTCTGGCACTTGGATAGTGGGTGGCTGTTTGCCTTCTGCACCTCTGGAATAGTGTGGAGCTTGACTGATCCCTCAGACAAGTCTGCTCCCCCCACAACAGCCTAACAAGATGGGTTGGGTCTTGCCCCATTTTCAAATGTTTTATGTGTGTGTTTGTATCCTTAAAAAATAATGTTGTAATGCTTTTGTACTCGATGTTTTGAGTTACTGTTGTTTCATATTGTAATTTTATTATGTAACTCTGTAAGCCGCCTTGAGCATTTGCTTCGGCATGGGAAAGGCAGGGTATGAATGCTAATAGTAGTAGTAGTAGTAGTAGTAGTAGTAGTAGTAGTAGTAGTATGGCCAGGGCTGCTGCCCATTTTCCCCTATAAAGAGAGGGCTGTGCTGTGTATGATGGGGACACATATGAGGTGCCTCCTTCATAGGGAAAGAAAGGATGCAAAGGAGAGTGAGATGCTCCTCAGTTGTGGGCCCAGCCAATGGGCTGTCCAGGGACAGAGGAGGAGGAGGTCTGCCACCTCCGCTGTTTCTCTGCCCCCATGTGCTGCTCCGCTCCACCTGCATGCCACACCAGGCTCCATTTAGGAGCTGTATGATGGCAACGGCAGGTGAGAGGGCCAAAACTGCTTGCCTCTCGGCAAGGCAAGGCACCTCGTCGCTGCCCTCCTCCTGCCCCAGGAGTGCCACGCACGGGGCTTCCCCCCCCCCCAACATAATGGTAGGTCTGCGATTGGTGCTCCTTGTCAGCAGGCACAGTTCTCTCAAGAAGGGATGGTGCTCAAAATTAAAATACTTCTTTCCTAGATCTGTTTTTATGGATCTAGTAAAGCTAGGTGGGTCCCAATAGATAGTTGTTTTAAAAAGTGGGTCCCAGTGCCAACAAGCTTGGGAACTAAGTGATCCATGCACCAACATGTGTGCTGGGATAGTTCCACACATCTCCCTTAGACGTTTTGAGTTTTGCAGGTTTTCTATATGTATGAGTTAGAGCTCTTGAAAACCTTCATATCTTTTTTGAGAAACCCTGTAGATTGTTTTCATTGCTTTGAGCACTCCAACGTGCAAGTTAAAAAGTGATTTCAACGTTTTAAAGCAACAGCAACAAATGCATATATGATCCCCACGCATTTTTGGCCACATATTATAGTACCTAGTTTTTACTTTAAGAGGGTCATTCATACTAAATGTACTGTAAAAAACAACAACAAAGCACCATCACCACAAGATGGTGCTATTGAGAAAGGAGTTCTGCTGTGTCTTTAGCAGGGCTAAGCAGTATACACAGTTGAAATGTTAATATAGTAAGAGGAGCATATATGTTTCCATCCATATCTTTTGCATTCATTGGAGGCAATAATATAGCAATAAATACAGCAATAAATCAATATATCAGATCCTCCTGCTGTACTGGTTTGAATCAAACCTATCCCAACATCACCTCTCTGTCCTGGCTGGATTGGTCTCAAGTGGTATTTATAATTTATTCAGTGAGGCTTCCTAAGCTATGCTATTGATCAAGGAGAGAGAGAACTTTGCAAGAAGTCATCTTGGGTCCCCTTCAGAGTGAGTGTGTGTGTGTGTGTGTGTGTGTGTGTGTGTGTGTGTGTGTGTGTG